>JAOTQG010032523.1:0-15264 GCA_025631175.1 Iris virginica
TGGTGACATGGTCAGAGCTTGTTGACGAAGTACTTGATTCTCTGACTCTATATTGGAGAGTTTTTCTTCAAACCTAAGCAAAGATAAAGGAGAAACTTGTAAGAAAATTCAATCGCCATGAAAAGAGAAGACAATAAACAAAAAGAGCAAGCACGCATATGCGCGCACGCAATAGAGAAAGAGGGAGAGGGAGAGAGATCTTCTAACAGTGACATAGTGTCATTCATCAGATAGTGATCACAAACCTCTGAACAGACTCTTGAAGCTGATCTACTTTCTTCTCTGCATCTTCAAGTTTTTTAACTAACTCTCCATTCCTAACATCAGCATCTGTGCAAGCCTTCCTAGCCTCTTCTGTCGCTTGTTTTTCCAAAAGTAACACAGCCTGCAGAAATTACATAAACTTATCAAGCCACAAGCCATTGTTCTATGATCATCATTTTAATCTTCCATAACTACTGTAATGTACAATATGCATCATCCACCGGGAGTAGGCTTGTAGATGAGACCACAAAGCAGCAATATTACAATTTTCGAGCCAACAGAGTTGGAGACAAGTATACAAACCATACTACAATAGAAGTGAAAGGAGGATGGGCAAATCATAGAAATTTAAGGCACCCTATAGTCCATCCAGAACAAAAGATGAAAACTAATTTATCAGAGAAACAAGACCCTGAGGCTTGGTCATTCTGCTCAGTTAAGTAGAACATAATGTTTTTAAGAGAACTTGTGTACAACAATTAAGGAAACAAGATTATCATAAATTGCAAGTGCAATTTCCTCTAAACCATGACTCAATAAATTGTGTAATTCAGGTATAGTGCCTACCTTCAAACTCTCTACTTCAGCAGTCAAAGCATCAACCTTCTCCGTGTCTTGAACGACGATAGGGGTCTCCTTAATGACTGGAGGAGCTTCTTCAATAGCTTTCCGAGCCGCCTCTCGCTCTTTAAGTACTCTAGCATTTGCTTCCTCTATCTGGCTTTGCATTGACTGCAAGGCATCATTTAATTTTGCAACCTCTTGGGCTTTTGACTCTTCCAATTCAGCCTATATTCGATAAGTGAATTCAGGTGAGATCATGATCAAACCTCAGAACGAAAGCAGGAAACAATGAAATAGAATTACCCTTATCCTCTTCTCTAATTGTAAGCGCCAAGTAAGTTCTTCAACCCGCTTTTCTAGCTTGTCCTTCGCTTCTTTAAGGGCCCCTGTTTCCCTTGAAGCCTGAATAGAGCCACATAATGGTAAGTAACTGAGAAACATTAATATCTAGCCCGATTATATATGATGTACATGAAAAAGGCCAAAACCGAAACAAATCAGTGTTAAGATAATAACCATTTTCAGCTTTCGAAGCTCTCTCCTAGCAACCCTCTGCCTCCAACCACACTGAGTAATTAAAGCAGCCCTCTGGAGACTCTTGTAGTATGAATACTCTCTGTGACAACGGAAACGAGTCTGCATTCCACCAAAATCAAATTACTCATATTCTGTACACTGGAATAATCAATATTAGTGAAGGGGCGAACAGTTCAAAGATGTCAATTAGGACCTGAATAAATGTTGCAGCTTTAGTTTGTTTTCTGTATCTGAATTCATCACGAGCGATCATTGCTCGCATGCCTGTCTGCAGGGCAATAGCAGACAACCTGAGGGTCTGGTAGGATCTATTAGCAATGAAGGACCGGAAATTCTTCTGAATCTTTAGAGCAGCTGCTTCTCGTCGCAACTGCTCGTAAAGCTTGCAAGCTGATAGACCTGGTTTATGAAAAAATAGAAGAGGTTACGGTTACAGCTTCTTCAAGGTTTTTAAGGTGGATGAAGCAGTAACAGTGCGAAACTGTATGCAACTTTGCTTCAGAAAAGTGTCTGGCAGTCTGCTCAAACCTTTCAACTCCAGCAAAGATCATGAATCATCCAAGCAAGCAATTACAATCTATTCTACTCACTATAGATTCTATTTTGGCACCATATCTCCCTATGCATAGACTAATAGAAGTACTTCTCAAAGTGGGAGAAGATGGCTTGTGCGGCTCAAAAAGAACACCAAGAAGTAGTCATACAGCTTCATGGACACCACTTCAAAAAAAGCATTTAACTCAATGGTGAGAAATGTGCTAGTTAATCAATCAGGTAAATGAATTGACGGGCCCCGGAGAGCGAATGGAATTAAAGGGCGAACCACTCCTAGCTGTATGTAAGCCAACATGATCTAGGAAGGATTTAGAACTTAAGTTCATGAAAAAAACCTTCAAGGAGACGCACATGCTAAGAAAACGCTCCAAAAATGAAAATGCTTAGTCACAGTTTACAAGCTAAAAACACAAAATAAAAGATAATAAGCAACTGATACCTCGCCAACATGACTGCAACTGGATAGCAGCTTTGCGTAATGAGATGAACTCCTTGCGAGCAATATAAGTACGAATTTGCCTTTGTATGATTTTAGCTGCCTTTCCTAGAACCTCAGTTCTCCTTGCATCAAGCTCAGCCATTTGACCAGCTCTCAGGAAGACCTTTGTCTTACCTATCTGCCAAGACAAGTGCATTAAGTAATCATGGGTAGTAAAATATTGTTACCTCGACACTCAGTAAGTGGAAGATAAAATATGCTGCAAACTTAAAGGCTAAATTCACGAAGTGATTTTAAATCAAAGAGGCATTGAGATTACCTGATAGCCTTTTAAACCCATTTTGTCCAGAATCAACTGACATGCCACCTTGTCATCATAGCTACAAACACAGATATTATTATAAACTGGACACAAAAATGATAGTGTGGAGTTGCAAGGAGAAATCTGGAACCATGGCAGGGAAAGAGATTGAAACAAACAAGATAATGTGCCAATGAATACTGCAAAAGGAAGATGAATTTTAAGCTTACTTTCCATCCAAAACTTCAGGCGCAAGAACACCAAATCGGAGAAGAAATTCATAAAATGTTCGTCTGGTAGGATAACCAGCACAACTGATCCTGATTGCCTCCAAAACACCCTATATCCAAAAGGATGAACAGATTATAACCTATATGCTCAATATAGAACTGGCAAGACCATGGTTAAGTTTGTAAGTCATTGAAAGATGACTTACAACAAAAAACTGGAAGTTTTCCATGTATACTTACACCACATCGCAACTGTTGAATTATGTTGAGATTCTCAAAGATCGCAGGCTTGAGAACATTGTTCGGCTTCACACATCTAATGTAGTGAGGCTCCGTAGTACTCAAGGTTTCCATCAAAGACTGAAGTTGAAGCTGAAATAGCATAAACAAATTTCTCAATTACCAGACAAACATCAAGAGTTCTAGTGTTCTACGTCATATAGCCATAGTGATTCAAACCGAATGGCCCTCAACCAGAACTAGGATCCATTTCATGCCTCTACCAAAATTCTATAGAACTGCCACTGATACATGACTGATCCATCAAATTTTCCTTGATTTTTTAACCTGCAAAACAAGCTACTCCCTCCGTCCCACTTCAAGAGGGACACTTTCCACTTTCGGGTTGTCCCACTTGATGAGGGACATTTCCTTCTTTTTTTGGCAAACTCATTTGACAGTATTAACCCCAATTGTTGAAACTTGAAACAAATAAACATGGACCACACATTGATGGGTAATGTAGGGAAATTAATACATTTTCAACCATTTTCTTAATTTGCACTAAGTCAAAGTGTCCCTCTTCAAATGGACAGAGGGAGTAAGTTTGAGAAAGATTTGGCAGATTATGATTTTCCATACAATGTCATTAACAATTGTCGGCTTTGATGCTCAAGCCTCCGAAATGACAAGAGCACACCAACAAGTTAAATGATGGACAGCACATTGTTGATTGTTGTGCAACTCCTCCTTTCACAGATCTTGATACTTGTTCCATTCACTAAAAGAGTCCTGTTAGAGGATTAATTTGCTAATTTCAATGGGTTTGAACTTCACCTATTTAATACCAAGTGATACAAAACACTCATTTTCATGGTAAGTAAGGATAATGTTAACTATCAATATCACTAGTACTCATTAAACTTAATGGGTAAATTTGGATTTAATCCACAAGCATACCCAAAAGCCAATGGGTTTTTCCCAAGTCACCCCTTTTTGTTTAGCATTCAATAGCTCAAAACTTACAATTACATATACACTATCATTCCATCAAAAAACATATGATCACACAACATGCATAGCACAATGCACACACAGATGCAAACTATCAACCACACAAACCCTAGCAAAAATCTAATACTACCTGTGTCCCAAAAACATCTTCCCATTTTGACTTTTATTGGTCAACTAAAATTAACTTTGACAAAATATTTAATACTATGTTATTATAGAAATAGTTATTGACTGTTTATCTAATGATCTTTTGATGAGTGTAGTTTTAGAATCTAAAACATAATATATACATATGTCAAATAATTTGTTAAAAGTTGAATTCAGTTGACCAAAAAAGTCAAAATGGGAAGATCATTTTGGGATGGAGGGAGTAAAAGGTTTATGTTATAAAATTACTTTCAAGCAAAAATTTCCAAAAGAGAAAGCAAAGGAAAAACACTATTTTTATTTTTATTTTAAATCGAGGACTTTATTGATTAAAAAGACCACTACAAAGTGCCCGAGCCAAGTATTGTTATTTCATTTAAAATTTTTCAGTCCTCTATCTTTTTACAAGAATATCTAATAAAAGTCTTAGTGATAGAATTACCATTAAAACAGGATTTCACAAAAACAGAAAAAATAAAATTAAAATTAAATGGCTCCAAATGGTTCTATCCAATGGTTATTTTTAATGGGAAGATGGATGGCTTATTGGATTGAGTATAAAAATTCCCACCCCTGCTTATCACCCTCGAGTATGAAAATATATAGAAAGAGATCCTGACATTCAATCGGTTTCAACTTGTAAAGTGAATACGTAAGCCAATAATCCAGCAATAGGAAAACCGCCTAATGATTTCTCGAACATAAGAGTTTCAAAATTGTGTATATATTGTTTTTATTTAAAGTAAGCCAGTTTGATTCCAATCAAGTATACATGAAGGTCAGAAAGAAAAAGCATAATGTACCTTAAAGCGTGACCCAATGGAAGAAAATTTGGAAGACTTTGACGATTCTTCAGGAAGTGGAGGAAATAAACCAACCACGAAGGGGCATTTTGAGGCAGTTAGCAAATCTTGATGTTCTGCAACTACATAATCTTTGTTTTTGTCCAGAAACTGATCAGCTAGATAATTCACCTGGGTATCAACGAGATTTCAGCAAAAAAATGACAAAACACATAACACACTTGTTTTCAGTAAACAATTACCTCCCCGGCATAGTGACATATTGTGAAACTAGTGCGAGAAAGCTTGGGTTTAACAAAGCGCTTGTTTTTCGCAAATGTTTGGTACAGCTTCTGAGCGAACGTTTCATGAGTAGACTTAGGAAACATGCTACACAAGGTAAATACATAAAAATCAATCCAATTGAACAAGAGAGAGATTGTGCAACCCAAAAGTAATAGATATGGATCCAAATCTCCAAAATATATCAGCAATAGAGGCCGGGGGGGGGGAGAGAGAATCATACAACTAAGGCAACCAGGATGAAGACAAAATGAAAGAGGCTAATTACCAGGCTTCATCCAGAAGTGAAATAACTCCTCCAGGTTTCTGCACAAGATTCAGAAGTCTGCTGTCATTAACAGAATAAATGAATTCCTTGACTGTTCAAAAAGAACACGGTTGATCACATGAACAAGCAAGTGTGAAGAAGCCTGATGACCATTTTGAACTGTAGGCTAAATTAATGCATATAAAACCTAAAAAGCAGTTGAGCACCTTCTCAATAAGATCCAAAACATCTTGGTTATCAACAAACTCTATGTAGCTCCAATCTATTGCTTCTTTTGTGTACTCTTCTTGTTCCATTTTAAATACATGCTGCAAGATAGCAATATAAAGAATTTAGCTGCCCAATTGCAAAACTGGTACTCAATGTTGTGATCAAGAATTCACTCAAAAGAAAGCTAACCTGATTAAAGTGTTGTTGCAGCTTTTCATTAGTGAAATTGATGCAAAATTGCTCGAAGCTATTTCCAAGTAAGGGCTGTTCAGCATAAATAATAGCAAGACTAATGTACTTTAAATGAAAAGAATGTTTTCAGTAACAGATTACCTGTTGTGCTTAAAACTTTCAAACCCATAGATATCAAGAACTCCGATTAGTGATTTTGAGTTTGGATCCTGCCCAATTGAATTGTTTATTTTCTCCACAATCCTGAGAATATGGACCAAACAAATAAAACTTTAACAATAATGCGGAAGCATTTAATAAAAACTAATTATAGTAGTAGTGAAGCAGAATTCCTAACCATGCCAACATATTTTTGGCTAAAACTAAAAGCATGGTAGCAAATTATAATCTCTCATGCTTCTTAAATAGTAAACAAAACAAAAATGTTTCCTCACCAGTCAAACAAGCGAGAGTACATAGTTTTAGCCAAAGCGTCCCTGCTACCCAGTGCAGCTTCAGGATCAAGTGTTCTTGTAATAACTTCCTCAGGTGTCACCATTACACGCTGAATCAACGCATCTTCCAAGCTCTTAGCATCACACCTATTACATGATACTGGTTCGTAAAGATGCAAGATGAAACAACCGATAGCCAAATCGCTTATTTAAGGAAAAGAGACCCAGAGCAAAAAGGAAAAAGTTCACATACATAAGCAGTTCAGCTGTCACGTTAAGATGGAACCTAGACTTTTCATCTTTAAGAACTGAAGAGTCAATTTCCTCTCCCTTCGAAAATTCAACATTACCCAAATGAAGAATTGCAGCCACAACTCTAAAAATTGCGTCCTGAAAAGATCTATTTCATGTAAAAGAATCCAGTGGATAACAGAGATAAATAAATGAGCTCAGAAAATGTTAACCTGCTCATGATCACTGATTCCAACAATGTCCATAGCTCTTCTGGTTTCAAGATACTCTTGAGCATCATTTACTCCATCAAGCTCATAACACTTGGACTGATTTAAGTAATGGTAAGACTGTGGGCTTCCCAGTTTAAACTTCTCTCTGTCCTGCAGATTAATGTGAAAACTCTCAGTAGTTGAAAATCAAATTATATACTTTTGTAAAGACAAAAGGGCAGAAAATATGAGCGGAAGATTTCTAAAGACCTCGGGCGGTGCTGAACAAAGAAGATAAAAGCAATGGTAGTTTCTTTCTGGGTCTGAAATCTGGCAAACACGAGACCTCTCAAGCAGGTACGTTCGTATAGCTGCCCCGGAAATCCTGCCGCTCTTATCGAACTGAATCTCGACAAACTTACCAAAACGACTACAAAGTGGTGCACAATCAGCATAATGAAAATTTTGGTCAGCCCCTAGACGAAGAGACATGTGCACAAGTAGTATTTATAAGAAGCTCAAAGACTTCACAAGTTTAACAAGTCTGTTGGTTTGGTCTTCTCATAACTGTTTCATGTTTGCATTTTTGAAAACCATAAAAGTAATATTCTGTTTCAAGAGAGAAAAAATTATTTTAAAGATAATTTTGATCATTACTGTGTTAGCCAATCATGTATAACTTAGAAATAGAAAGTTAAAGGTGAAGTCTAAAACTTAATATCGAAAACTAAAAACTGATAGTAGTTTCGAGAATGTGAAACAAAAAGATCTGGGAGGGTGTTTCAATTTCAACTACGAAGTTTGACAGCAATCACTCACCTTGAGTTATTGTTCCTCACAGTTTTTGCATTTCCAAAAGCTTCAAGCACTGGATTGGACTGAAAATTCATCGACAGAAACACCAATTGAGTTGGAAATTTATCCACAAGCTTGAATCTTGTGAGAAAAAGAAGACATTTCAAGTGTCCACAGCCTTTCTTAGATCTAAAATTTAAAGGTGTAAGCAATACAATTAAAAAATTATCTTACTTCCAGGACTTGTTGTTCAACTGTTCGTCCTTCAACACCAGATCGACCACCCAAATGCGCCAGATATCTCATGAGCATCTTTGTTGTTTCAGTTTTACCAGCACCACTCTCTCCACTGACCAAAATCGAGTTGCTCTTCCCCTCATTGATCATTGCTCTATTAAAGTAAACCATGTCAAGAGAAGTCCCCTAAGATAATTTCACATAATAAAGTCTATTTTACCTGTATGCAACATCTGCAACTGCAAACACATGGGGACTAAGTTCACCAAATGCAGCACCCTTATATTGTTCCATCATGTGAGTATCATATAGATGAGGCAATCTTTGAAACGGGTTTATGGCAATTAAGATATTTCCGGTATACGTCTGCAGAAGCAAGGGAGACAAATTTACATATTAGCAATTCAAGTTTCATCATGCAAAAGCTATGCAGCAAAATTTATGTCACAAAATTAGGATAGCTCACATAAATTTCATTGAGTTCATATCTGGCAGCCAAATTTTGCAAAACTCCTGGTTCGTGCAAATAGGAAAGCTTTGTCATGTCATCCACACCTCCAGGAGGTGCTTCTGTATCCTTAGGAAACACTTTTGAGAAATTTGTAACAACCTGCAATAACCTTATAGTAAGATTCCAAATACATAGTAAAGGACAAACCGTTTCGAGAGAGACAAGTCATCTACATCCTTCATAATTAAATCCAAGGGAGTCAATTCAAGTTTGTTATGCACTTTAGAAACAACTTGGGGAGGAGAAAGACAGGCTATTTTTGATGTAGTGCTTTCTAAGTAACTCTCATCAGTTAGGTCCGAGAGGACTTTCTTAAACATACAGAAGAAATAAAGATTTTCCAGTGTCTGAGTCAGAATGCACAGAAGGGGAAAGAAATGGGAACGTTTACATCTTCACCAGGACCAGATCAACTTCGTTCGTGGATTGGATTTCTCCGAGGGAAAAAGTGCACTCAGGCTCCTACTATACAAAATGTATAGCAACCTTATCGCCTGACATATTATGTTTTCACACGTGTGCATTGCTCAGAAATCACAATGGCCATGTCAACAATCAGCCTTCAAATGGCATTAACACAAAAATGACATCATAAACTTGAATACGTATATTCTTCCACAACTTTAGCACTCACCGTTTTCCCATTTGAGATACGAACATGAACCTCCTGGCCACTGATTTTAATCACTTCTCCATCAATCCATGCTTGACGTGGATCTTCAACCCAGACATGTGAACCGACAATTATATTAACTGGTGCTGCCTGCAAAGAGTTAATTGAGTTAGACCTGAAAGGAAATAGAAAACTACATAAAACCTACACAAGTACTCAAACTAAATGACCCCGTTCTTTTCTGTCATTTTCAGTTTCATTCCATCTGCAAAATGGAAATGGAATGATGCTCGTGTTCTTTTATGTCTTGCATAAACCAACCTACTTTTCTCATTTTCCATACTACTTGTTTACCTTCACCCTTAGTTGACCCCATCATCTCTATAACATTTTCTTGTAACTGATACAAATAAGGAAAAAACAAAAGGAACACGTGTATACATCACTCTCCTTTGATCAAAACCAAGGAATGTTTGCAAATTGACCACCTGAGATAGAAACTTATGTCCCTATCATCTTATTCATGCACTTAAAAGGTGTACTCCCTCGTGTACTGTAAGTAGATGTCATTTTTGAAAAAATGCAGGAGTAAGTAGAGTCCATTTTCAAAAAACCAAATTTAGTGAATTTATTTCCTAGATTGGCCCTAAATGCTACATATGCCCACTTCTTTCTTCTTCTCACCTTACTTTTCTTCTCTTTGGTAGAAAGAAGCACGCCCATCAATATGGAAACAAATCTACAAAAGTGGACCAGAAGTCCACCTACATAAAAACTGTAAAAACAGAAGAGAAAGGAAAAAAACACCAACAGAATGATAACAAAGAACAGAGCAACTAAAATGTGTTACCATGCAAAGCCTCCTCAGAAAAAGAAGCACGAACGCTACCCTATCCCAAAAAAGGGATATTAATTATAGCTAAAATCCCAACCATCCCAAAAAAGGGATATTAACTGAGCCAGGCCTCTTTGAAAATCCCAAGTTCCCAACCATATAAACTTATGACGAAACAAGAGCTTGAGTACTGAAGAAAATATCGTTTTAGGGTCGCACTACTGTTTACATATGACACTACTCTGGAAAAAAGAATAGCACGCTTTTTTGACTTGAGTGATTTTTGTAGTGAAATTTAACATCAAATAAGTAAAGTACAATGATCAATGACCACTTGGTCTAGCGGTATCCCCTCCCCTTTCCTAACGGGGGGTTAAGGGTTCAAGTCTTGTCAGAGACAATATTGAGGAAAAACTATTTATTGTTCGTTGTTAGTCTTGAAAAAGCTACTTAATAAATAATAATGCAATCTCTGAAGGGTCGAGTGATATTTGCATACTCTGATCAGAAAGCACGGCAAGAAAATTTAAAAGGTAAGAATTGAAGTACTTTGGAACTTTTCAAGGAAATGAAAAATTGTTTGCAATCAAATTAAGCATCATCAGCCTACTTTATAATGTCAACCTGTTGTAATAACTACTCCTTCAGTTTTGATCAAGGAGTCCACTTTCCATATTTGAAATTAACATTTGCAAATATCCAATCAATAATTGACCTATATATAAATAGAAATATAAAAATTCAGCTTTTACATATTTTTAAACTAAGGCAATTCTTTATAGATTTTGTTGAAAAGTTAACGATGTTTACCAGAGAAAAGGAGGGAGTATAACATAAACGAGTTTCAAAAAAAAAAACAGTTGCTGGTAATGTAATTTATATGTGTAGAAAATACGGTCCAGTTCAGAGAGATACTTATTACATTGTTCCTTCACAAAAGAGTTGTGGCTAATTGGATGTAATGCTACAGATAACTGTAGAAGTGCGAGTAACCCTCTCTGGGGAAGTTATTAATCCATGTAAGTTCCGTAATAGCTAAAAACCAGGAGTGAACTTCTCAAACACTCCTCAAAACTCGGTCAAAGATGCATGTAACATTGATTCTTCTAGTAATCTTACATCTCAGTCTTCGAAGTTGGAACTGTTGTGAAACTTGGACTAAGTTCTAGTGCCCCAAAGGAGATTCCAATAAGTCAATGAAAAACTCATCTTTAGAAATGTCTTTGGAAGTAATGTATGAACGGGTAATGCATTACAACAGAACAAAAATGATGCGAACAAGATTATCACTTACGTTTTGCTTCACGACTTATGCATTAAACTAAAAGAGTAGATAAGAATTCTTGCATTGTCGCGTCCAATAATCATGCATCCACAGTCAGAATTTCATATTCTCTTACCTCCATTTTCTTATAAATTGTGCAATTACAACTTTACATAAATTCCTTACTTGTTACAGCTCAAGTGGATATCCTCAATCAGTGATTGAACCCAACTAGAGCATAACAACATGATACACACCGCTAACAAGAATAAGCTGTAAGGACTAACACGTTGCATTTACCGAAAATCACTCATGTCTTAACCCCATAAACAACCGAAGCTTATCTCCTGAAACTTCACATAAAGCCGTAACCCATAAAAGTCAGACGGTAGAAATTCTATAGGTCATTCCCCAGCACAAACAAACTATTAGCATAAAGTATAATTTCCAACGGTCCTCTTGGCACAAGTTGTAAGTTGTAACCTACGTAGTAGACAGTTCTCAAGGCTTCACAATCCCTAATTCAAGTTATTCAACAAAGAGATGACCAAACAAAGCCTCCTAATATATTCATCCATCACATCTAACACAACTCAACTCGGCCTTCGTCCAAATTACTTGAGGTTGACTACATGAATCCTTTTTCACCAAATAAAAAATGGCACAACAATTACCTCATGCGTAAGAACTTAACTAAATTCTGCAAAATTCAATACACGCCTCTCTCGTCTTTATCAGAAATGCCAATACTTACCAAGTCGTAAACTTCCTCTATTAAACCCCCACACCTCCCCTCCTCCCCTGAAGCAGCTTCAAATGCTAATTCATATGGCAACTAAATTTATAAGTGAATAATTCCATATCCCAAAAAGCATAAGCCCTAAAAATATTCCATTTTGAACCTTCCTAGAGCTAGTTACATGTTCATTCCAAGTCATACATTAAAAACTACTCCCTCCGTCCCAAAATGAGTGTCCAAATTTGTTCTTTCCGGCAGTCATTTTGAGACGGAGGGAGTAGTTTCCCTCCCCTCTAGTAATCGAAAAATCTTAATAGAGAAACAAAACAAAATAAATTTCAAATAAATACCCATAGCATTAAATTCCAAATACTCAATCAACATATATTATCAAACAGTTCATAATCAACTAATCTATGCAATACAAAACCCAAACCCCAAATTACAACCATCAATTAAATTCAAGACTAAACGTTGAACATATTTGACTTCAACTAGAAACAAAAAATAATAAATTGAAGAGTCTGTTTTGCTAAGTTCATTGAACTTACCATTGATGATGAGTTTGATGAGAACAGACAATCGATCTCCTTCTCATCAAAATTAAGGAGAACCGAGTCAAAGAGGCAATACAACTCAGTGAGTCAGATCGGAGCTTCTTCAGAAATTTTTCAAGCGGAGATTGTGATGAATGAAAACCAACAGAAGCCAACAACAAAAAAGGTTTTTCTTTTTCCTTTTCCCCTTTTCCTCTCAAATGATTTTTCTTGATAAAAAGTAAAGCCAAATTCTCTCTCTCTCTCTCTCTCTAAAATGAACTGTAAGAAGTTTGTATATATATATATATATATATGTATTTATATATATGTGTGTGAATTTGTACAGAGAGAAATAAGCAAAATGATGGCTTGTTTCTCTCTGTATAGATTGCGTGCTCTGTGTGTTTCTCACTCTAAAATTTTTACTTTCTCTCTCTAAAGGCTTTTCTCTCTGGTCAGCTGGAAGGAGTTTGTGGGTCACCACTCCACTCTCCACCAAAAACACACATACAACACAATCGCTTAGCTCTAAAACCGACAGCTGAGTTTTTAAGACCATAATCAATTTAATTTAATTTAATTTAATTTTAAACATTGTTGTTTTTGGGCGTGTAGTTGGAGTTAATTACGAGAAGTGCCCTTGTGCTTTTTGAAATCAGATTGGGGATTAAAAAGTTGAACGTTACTGGTGCAGATTATTTGAAAATCATCCCCCCAGGTTTTTCAACTGGTGGATTTTGGCGTCTGTGTTTCACACATATCGATGTGTGAATTGATTTCGATCTTTTTATTTTTGAATTTTTCTCGCTCGTTAATCTCGTAATTTCCTATCAATTTTTCATCGTTCACTAATTGAAAATTACTTCAATGATACAAAATAAATTATTTAAAATTATAGAGCATCGAAACTCAATTTATTAATCTTCTTTTTTGAAAGGCCATGAAATTTGATTATTCATTTTTCGTATTAGTATTCATTTTTCGTATTAATATTCATTTTTCTCACTCGTTAATCTTATTTCTTAGAATGATCGTAGTACAAATTCAAAAAAATTGTATTAGTATTAATTTTCATTCAAACATACTCATAAAGATAACTAGTGAAAGCCCGTGGGTAAAACCCACGTGAATCTCTTTTCCTCTGGTCCACGTACATACACTCCTCTCCACCCCTATGCAGTAGCACAGCAGCAGTCAGCTGGTAGCAACCCATTTTTTTTCAAACATTTGTTTTGATCAGTCCCTTCCACCCCTTTTCACCGACCAATTGCATCTATAAGCACCATTGGATCTCCTTATTACTATTCATTCCCAACTCTAATTTATACTATAGATGATTGTCGTGGAGATGTGAAAATGGCTACATCAATGGTCAATTGATTATGCATTTTTCGTATCACATTGAACACAAATATGAGTTTGATGCTAGTTTTTAAATGCTTGACTTTTGAAATGGGTGAATGAGGTTTGGTCTCGAAACAATTAATAAATTAATTATTATACAATGGTTAATCTTAACGATTTAAAGAATTATTCACGAAATAAAATTGCATTATAACTCACATCTTGCAAAAATAAGAGGGAAAGACATAAATTATCTATGTACTATGATAAAAGTATTTGTTAAATGTACCTTGATCTAGCAAAATGAACAATAATGTTAAAGACATGCAAGAAGACACTTTTTTTTTTGTCTAGCTTTCTCTATACCTAGCAAAGATAGTCTTCTATTTTTGAAATTTTTTATCCAAAATTCTACTTTATTGGTTAAATAAGTGACAACCTCACATAACAGAATGGATTGCTCGAAATGATAAAATGAGAAAATGAATAATTAATATATCTTCAAATTTAATTTTAAAAAAAATTAAGACGGAGGAAATATAATATATCTTACAGTAAAAAAACAATTTAAATTACCACGCTTTATATGAATTTATAATTGAACCCCTTCAATTATAAAATCTCGAGGGACACTTATTAAAACACGTCTTAATTAATGTTAGTAAAGTAGTACTCCACTATCATATGATAGTATAATTTGGCTAAATCACTCTTTTTGTAATTTCAACCAACTTAGAGATCATTTATCTTAATGAGTAGAAGTAATCATTTTATTAGAGTATATAAATAAATGGATGAATAATAGACATTAATGCAAATGTTGGGTAAAGTGTAATATTACCCAAATTTGAAGTGAATATTACAAGTGAGATTTACAATATATGTTTAGGACGATTACATTACAATTGGATGTCCGCCTCCAATTTGCTGGCCGCTCCTGTACTACTTTAGCTATATTTTTGGACTTTGCCTACTTTGAGAGAGAGAAAACCTTCCGTACAAAACACTCACACTATTTCTGTTAATCAATCCATTAATAATGATTTAAAGGAAAATTCATATTTAAAATCCTTAAGAAGAAAATAAAATCTTCCATCCAAATTTTGTTTAAAACAATTCCCCAATCCAAACTTTGATTCACTAACATTAATATAAATTCATTATTTTATTTTTATACATTTTATATGATATTTTTTTCAAATATTATAAAAATAAATTATATTTTTAATAATTTATAAAATATAAAATTAAGAATTAAAAAGTTTTTTCTTTTGAATATAAATTCTTTTCCGGAGGGAGTAATTAATAAGGATTGCTTACTGATCGCGCCCGTTAGGAACTCGATCCACGCGTCGGCAGGATAGCGGCTCCGGTTGATGTTTAAGCGATTACCTGTGGATCAAAGATAACACCTAGAGTGATGAGCAGGGCGTGGCCCCGCTCGTACGCTCCGGCGTGAGAGTAAGTAATCCGTAGGATTAGGAC
>JAOTQG010032634.1:0-15261 GCA_025631175.1 Iris virginica
GTACATTTCAGACGCACTCTATGTACATTCTGGACACTCCTTGCAAGGAGCGCCTAGGCGCTCGTATAGGGTATGCACCACATGGAATGAGATCCTATGTGCCCCCCAAAAAAAAATAGGCAAACAAGAGAGAGAGAGAGAGAGAGCCAGCACAAAAATGTATTTTTGACTGTTGGACGCCAGGGGCGTGAGCCGACACCGGGCCAGGGGGGCCCACAAATCGGCGCGAAGCTAGAGAAGCAGGCCCATGGGTCCACATAATAGTATAAAATGGCAAATATGCTAAAATGCTCCTCCTCCCTTCCTTCCTTCCTACATTTCACTGACTGGAACATACATACATACATACGCATATCACTTCCTTCTTCTTAACTTTCAACAACGTCGTCAAAGGAAGAGAATATTCGACGGCGAGCAAAACCTTAGCCCAGAGTGGGTCCCAAAAACCTTGGATCTGGCCATAGCTCTACTAAGAACCTAATTGCTGCCCTAGAGCTTGTAGGCCCCCACACTTTTTTTTTTTTTTTTATCTGCGTGACTCTCATGGGTATTAAAGCCCAAATTTTACCATTTTCAGAGCTACTTCCTTGATAATGATCCAAGTTCAACAACTCTTATCACATGTCACAAGTAGTAATTTGCATCGCCTAATTGTGGTTTGATAAAATTTTATTGTCCCTCTTCCAGCTTTATTCATTATATGGAAACTATCCTTTTATTTATTTTTTATTAAATTTTAATTTTAATATACTTATATTTTTAAAATAATTATAATTAATTCTATTAAATTTGATATATTTTATTATAAAAGCATTTTTTATATTATAATTATATAAAAATTATAAATTAATTAAATTAGTAAAAAAAAATAGGCTCTATATAATAACCAAACCTGATGATGAATAGCAACAAAATTTGAACAAGCCACAAGCGAAAACAGAGCAAATACGATATTGGGTTTGATGTGATGAACTTGATGAAATGTTACATCTTCTCGGGGAAAAATAAGGTATTGAAAAATGCTACTCACTCCATTCATGACAAATAGTAAACCTTTTAAGTAAACCTTTTCATACTTTTATCATGTACTTTATACTAAACTTGAAAAAAGAAAATCTTCAATATACGAAAAAACTAGGATGGTGCTTAAATACCGTCGCTATATTTTTTGTTACCGCCTTCTTTATATCTAAAATATCCTTATTAAAGGAAAACTCCTAAACAGCTCTTCAAGGTTAATCTTTCTTAAGATTTGATGATTTTCAATGTTTCATAAGAAATAGATTAGCGTCTCTTAAGATTTCATCATAGATAATTCACACTAATAGATTAACCTATCTTAAAATTTCATCATAAATAATTCATTTTTCCTTCAGCCCAATTCGTGTTACTTTTCATCCCTTCCTTTTTAAGTGTTGGGGTTTTCTTTCCATTTGGACTTCTTTTAGATCTATCGTTGCAGCTCTTCATGGATGGAAGCCTTAAGATTTGCTCCGGGTTCAATTTCTGAATCCTTAATTTCCGCCGATTTCACTAGACATAGCCTTCTATTCGATCTAGTTGGTGGGCTTCGCTGGTGGCTCGCTTGTTGTCTGACTTGGATTGGGTCATATGGGTCGTGGCTTCAAGGTGATTGGGTGGGTTTTAGGACACGAAGTGCTGGGCACCTCTCTTCTGAATCTTATTTTCTTCCATGTTTTAATTTGCCATGGTTATCCATGATTGAGCAACTGGGAAAATTTCCATAAGAGTAGAGACGATAAAGCGAGTGAGGAGTGGGCGTGGGATTTAGGATTTTTTTGAGTAGGGCTGTTTTTGGTATTAACGTGGTGGTAATGAAAAATATTGAAGCTGACATTCAGCAACCACCCTGGGATAATGAACTTTTTTCCGGAAACAGAATATAATCTATATATATATATATTTTTTTTTTTTTGCCTCAAAGGGGTATGGGAAGAGATCGAACTGTGACCTTACATATTGTAAAGCACGGCTCTACCACTGAGCCACCCCTTGGTTCCCAACAGAATATAATCCAGCTTGGTCAAACTCTAATGGTTCCATCGATTGCCTGCTGGGTCGCGAAATATTTGTGGCATAAAATGCATTCCTAGTCCAATATACCTATTCAGAAACCGAAAAAAGCAGTATAGTGGCATTGCATAAGCCCCAGCGATTCAGAAACAAACCCTCAAGGAAGTTGTCCCGATCGACCACGACCCAAAAGAGGAAATGTTCACCTAACCCAAAAAGGCTAAAATATGACAACGCCGAAAATGTGTGATTAACTGGTAGCCTAATGCACCAACTCAGAGACCAAACTCAAAGCCCAATAAGACAAGTCTTGCTAAAGCCCAACCATAGTAAAATTACACCCTGGGATGCGAATCATCACACTGAATTACTGTTACCCCCCTTTCAAAACACACATTCTCAGTCTTCTTGCCCAAATTTCCACTACAAATGTGCACCCAAAAAAAAAAAAAGTTTTGTCAAGAGTGTAAGTATTAGACCAAAACAACGGGAGAATTTGGTCTCTCCAGATTGAGAAAGGGTCTCCCATCAACTACACTTCAAAGGGGCTACAAAGTACGTCCATTAGAATACCCGGGATATGCAAACAAAATAAACTTTTGTATGCCAGAGACCCAGCTTCATTAGAATTTTCTTTAGTTTGCTGGAAATATTGGATTTGGACCTAGCCTCGTTTGGCTGTTAAAAGTTCTACAGGGACGAAAAGGAGAATCCCAGAAGGAACTCAAGTGCACCCCCTACACCCCATTCTGAAAATGAACATTAAAAAGAAAAAAAATAAAAAGAATAAAATACCTTCCTTAATCAAAAAGATTTTAAGTCGTACATTGTTGTTACTCTGCCTTCTTAATGCAGATGGTATGCCGCTTTATCCCATGTCTGAAGGAGAAGGTCAGCTCCTCAACCGCAAAAGGAGTGTCTGCCTCTCACCAAAATTCCAACAATTTGAACTCATCAAGGGTCTTCAAGCAGGAGCGGAACAGGTATTTTCAGTCCTGCAACATCAATTTTCTTTAGAAATAAGAACATGTGTAAAAGCTGAAAAGCTTAACTGCATTTTGAGAATGCACGAGAAATGTGAATGGAAGGGAAAGAAACTTCAAACCAAGAGTGTACAATCGCACCATTTCTATCATATTCCTGACGGGAAACGATGGGCATACTTCAACTTTCATCCGTAACTGTCAACCTAACCCATTAGGTTATACCTTCAAAGGTAAAACATGCCAATCTGGTTTATTTTTTGTTGAAATTTGGATTGAACTTGTCATTTTCGTAAGCATTAAAAGGCACACATGACATGTCTCTCACGTGATTCTTGAATTTTATAACTCGAGCCATTAATTGCTTATAGATGTTTTAAGAAGATAATTAAAGATGGTTCCAAGATTTTGTTGCTAGTACTTACTAGTGAAGCATCATTATATTCCATATTCATAACGCAAATCTTAATAAAATCTAATCCAATTAAGTGAAGCACCATTACCTAGTTGCCCTTTACATATTCAATGAGGAGTCTGTCGAGCTCAAAATGCCGGCAAAGATGTTTCTGCAACACATACAAGAAATGTTAAATATCACTGCAGAACAGGAGTTCTTTTTGTGAAGTTATATGATGCTTAGGTAACAGCACTGCAAGAATACCAGATACAGAAAGACATTGAGGGTGGCAACGTGTAATTCAGTTTGCCATCAAAGCAGAAGGCTGAAAATCTTTTGCAGCAATACGGTTGGTTTAACACTTTATCATATGGCAAGAGCGAACCAGATGTACTCAAAAATCCATTAAACAAACATAGTGGACCAAATTTTGTTATCCTAAGCTACGAAAATAACGTGCAACGCTAAAAGTAATTCTCGACTCATGGGCCACATATATAAAGTTGTTTATTGAAATGAAACACCTATTTCCTAGCATTACTCTCATTTATTCATCATATGTATTATTATTCAAACTCTAAATAGAACAAAATTATGATTCCTGGTTGATTGAACCCCAATGGTTTTAATCTCATAGGTAGGTCCAATGTGGCCCTCCTCTGAAAGGAGTTTTCCCTTGGCTATCCAAAAGAAAAAAAAAGGAATAATAAAATTTAAAACAGAAAAATGAAAATAAAACAACGAGAAGAAACAAAACAGGAAAACAAAATTTTGACCCTTGAAGCCATCACACAGGATGTTGCTCGAATTATTCATTCATAGCCAAAAGCCCAAATAAATATAAGAACTGGATGGTGTGTTATAAGTGGGTGATTAGTAGCTCAAACATGTAATATGTGCTCGAGGGTATGCCCTTGAAAAACTGTATTCTTTGTTAATTACATGAAACCACTTGCCAGAAAAAGAAAAAGAAAAAAATGGGGAGGGGAAGTCAACAGGAGAAGAGCTGCTCAAGCTATATCAGTATAGTTAGTCACGCTTAAGAAAAATAAAATTTAGTTAAAGGCGGAAGGCGAGAGACGGGCTAACAAAAGGCGACCAAGGTGACAATAATGGGGAAAATTTGAAAATATATGTTTACATACACTATATACTATAACAAATCTCAAGAAACATGATAAAATTGATAATTAAGATTGAAATTAATGAAGCTCACATTTAGTATCAATAACAGAAATTTCAACATCCAAAGTTACAGTTCTAACGCAAAAGAAAAGATGAGTTAAAACTTTGATTAAGAAAATAAATAATCTTGCAACAAAGTGAAACTGTAGTTGTAGACAACACAGATCTTAGCTAGAAACTCACTGTGTTTGAAAATCAACTTTTGAATTACGCTTCAAAGGGGGGAGGGGAAGAAAACAACCAATGACGAAAAAACTCGGGAATGGCAGACTGTATCGGTGAGTAACTAGATCTGTCTTGATTTTGTCCAAATTTGTCTTGGATTTAACCTAGATATGCTTAACTCTGGGGTTTTGTGGCGAATTAGTACAAAGATGACGGAGTCTTGCCTCACCCCTCCCGCCCAAGGTTTCCCAGGCGACCTTGATGCGCCCAAGGCGAGCAAAAGGCTTGCATCAGCTTGCCTAGAATCTTAGAGGCTAGAGACCCATCTGAGGCGGAAAAGGGCGAGGGCCTTTCACAACTATGATTAAACTACACAATGACCAAATTATTATGTGATGACATTCATTGAAGTCTACACTAGGCACAAAACACCATTTCTCAGATAATTTATTATCCACATAAATCAAAAAAGACAATCAGCACATTCCACAGTGGCATCATTTCTGTAAATCTTCCTGTTATAAATGATATCCAGGATCTTTATCCATTCATACATGTAACATACTTTTCACACAAACTATGATCTTTACTTTTTGGAAGCAGTTCACTATTTGCCTCAATTTATATGATGTATGCATGAACATTGTGATGGTTACATCAGATTGAGAGAAGTTGCCATTACTGATATGGTTGTATTGGTACCAATAGTTTGAAATTGTGACCTGCACATTCTCTGCTAGTGAAATCACATTCCTAGATTACAGTGCAGTTTATCTCTTATTTGATATGCCCCAGAAAAAAGATGACAAGATTAATCAAATTAACTGCTACAATGCAAGGTTTGTGAGGAAAAAGTTTATTCCAAGAAACAATGAGTCCTCAAGCTAAAGCACACATGCATACAGACGGTAAACATACCTTTGTTATCGAAGGATTGAAAATCTTTGATTCAAAATCAGGCTCAGGAAAGCGTGTAACCTCTTCAGAATTTTCATATAATATGAAAGTGGGTAGCTGTTCTGCTCTCCCTGTAAATTCAGCGCTCATAATGGACCAGTCAGTAAAAAACTGAGACAAATGAAAAAAGCAGTGAAATCAATAATAGCTTCAGCAGTAGATATGCAGGAAACCACATGTGAAGAGTCCCTATAGAAGAAGGGGCACATGACATATAATCAGCGCAGTTTCTCACCAAGGGAGATTCCAAATTTTTCGGACGTATTAGGAAAGAGTCCAAGATCAACTATTCCAAAAGATAGATTTTTGTTTGAGAATCTGTTACAGAAAAAGAATAGCTAAATTGAGTGACAGTGGAATAGAAGGAAGTTGTGAAATTGAAACAGAAGAATGATCTTCTATACACCAAATCAGTGGGAATAGTCTAGCAACCCCACAGAGTTTGAGATCAACAACTGGAAGGCAGCACACTCACGTAATTGAGAGATCAGGTAAAACTCGACTGGTGCGTATGCAGGTAGACGAAGATGAAGTCCGAAATTCTACCTGTCAAAAGAAGGGTATCATTGACTCAGAAAACCAAGAATAAAAGAAGTGATCACAGGCAATACATGTTACGAAAAACCTGCGGTATATGATCGAAAGAAAACAACAAACAATAAGGAACACGAGAATTTGTGAACCCAGTTCATCAAGAATTGACTACCTCCGTGGGCGATGCCAAGCCAGGAATTTACTACTTCTTCTAAGAGATATGGCTACAAGAGAATACAGGATTCTATATGCTGAAACAGTTACGAAACCCTAATACAACTAGGATACGGAGGGGGTTAAAGTGCAAAGTACATCAGGCTCCATAACCTAACAATACAAAGATGTAGCAGGGCGAGTTTGTGCAACAGTGCAAACCACGAATGAAATTGGAGGGGAGCATATACAGCTAACCCTTCCTCCCCCCTAAACAACCAACCAACCACACACACTAACCAACCCAACAAAAAAAATAAAACCAAAACGGCCTCTAGCTTGCAGGTCTACATCTAATGCGATTCTTAATAACCCACTGGATAGAGAAAAAATAGATATCATTTTATTTCCAATTTCATAGACTGGTATCAAATCGCACGATAAAATATTGTTGGATACATTGTAAAACAGGTAAAGGCCCCTCCCTTCAAAGTTCAAAGACTATGAATGGACTGCATAAGTCTAAAAGTGATTGCCTATGAATAAACACAAGAAAATTTGGCAGACACCGCAGACTATTAGGCAGTTCAGTTCAAGGTAAACAATCTTTGTTTCTCTTCTCTAAGAAGATGTCCGTTGTGTAAATATTTTCTGAGATATGTTCACTTGGTTCTATCAGAACAGGCAAATTCTTCAAATAGACAGCATGAAAAAGTGAAAACTGAAAAATCATAAAGTGCAGGGTGTTAGCAGCATCTGAAACAAAAAAAAAATGTACAAGGTTTTTGCTAAATTTGCGGTGGTAGATAGTAACACCTGTATGTTGTATTTAAGGCAAAAGGTGCTGTCTTTCAAGTCATCTAAGGAAATTAATGTTTTGTTCATACAACCCCAGTACTCCTCAGATAGGACTGCTCACCGTAGCCAACGCCACAAGTATTTCCAATAAACATCTGATAAGAAGTTGCATGAAAAAAATATCTGTGGAATGCAGCTTTCCGAAGTAGATGTGATGCGTAGACTGGTTATAGACGTAGCCAGAAGCATATATGTGCAAAGGGACTGCTATACTATATAACCCAACCCTTTTGTCCTTTTTGGGTTGTCTGATCTGAAAAGGGACATTTCACTTTTGGGCCATTCCACTTGACAATACACTCCTTTTTGGCAAAGGATAAACATGGGCCCCATGTTGAGGGACATTTAAGGAAATTAACATGTTTTCAACCCATTCTTTTATTTGCATATATAGTTAAAGTGTCCCTCTTCAAGTAGGAGAAAGTGAGTAGCAGTTTTTCCTTGAAATCTATATATTAATATCAAGAACAAATCAGTGGAACCAACCAGCCAATATCTTGAAGTGCTCCCTTCTGTAAGCAGAGCCTCCAATTGCAACGGTGTCAAATGACTTGAAGTACCTAAAACCAAATTGTATGAATGGATAACAATTACAACTATTAAAGAAACGAATGCAAAAAAAAAAACTTGAAACAAACTAATGATCAAAGCAGAGGATTTAAGATCTTCATTGCATACCTACTCCTGCGTAGGCAGGCTGTTGCGTAAATACATATATAACTGCAAAGAAATGACAGAAAATGAAGTGGGGTCAGTTTTATCATCTTTCTCATGTGGAATGATATAACTTGGACTCACTAATAAACTGGATTGATCTCACAAAAATGAAAGAAAACGGCAAAATGCACCTTTTGGTCCCTGACCTATGACCCAGTATCCCTTTTAGTCTCTATCCTTCAAAAGTACCCCATATCATCCTTGAATGTTTTAAAAACTACCCCATTTGGTCCCTCCCCCAATTTTGACCAGTTTGACTGTCAATTTGTAATTAAATAATGCTAAGTTGGCAATATTTGGAGGGTAAAATAGTAATGTTAATATATTATCACTTATTCTATTTTATTTATTTACCCTAACTAAAAAATAAAAACAAAAACAAAAAAACCTCCCCTCGTCACTCACGTCTTCAACCCGTCCCCCTTCCGGTCATCTTCACCGGCGAGCCCAGATCTGAAAATCTGGCTTTGATGGCTCTGAAGAAAAAGAGAGGGAGGCCTAGGAAGGAGAGGACACTCGCGTCACTCTCTCTCTCTCTTCCTTTATCTGTTCTCTCTTCCTCGTTCACTGCCCTTGCCACCGCACCACCACCTCCTTCCCCAAATCCCACCATCACCAATTTCAAACCTCCTTCGAAGAAGAAAAAGAGCAGCAGCAGCAGCTCCATGAACAGGAGTACTCCTCAACACCGAAGAAAACAATGGAGGTACGAAGAATCAGACGAGGTGGCTGCTCATAGAAATTGAATTGGAGCAGGGTGAATCCAGATCTGCAGAAGATCTCCGCCTCCTCGTCTTCTACAGATCTGGGCAATTTTCAGTGAAGGTACGGAGGTCTCGTTACAATCGGAGGGGGTAGTACAGATCGTTATTTGCAATTAATTCCCAGATCTGCCATTGGGACATCTCCTTCCCTCTTCTCACCCTCGCCCGTCGGTCTCTACCTCTCTTTTAGTTGAGAACTGCCCCAAAAAGTTAGCACAGTTGGGATAATCTTGCCTGCGTCTGAGTTCTAAAGTTCAATGGAGATAATCTGAGATGAAGAACGCCCAGGTTATTTACTTGTAGCATCTTTAAGTTTTCTTTTCAACTTTTGTTTTTGTAATTTCCACTATAAGCTACTTGTTCATGCTCTTGTTGTGTGGTTTCGTTTGTTGGCTTAATCTTCAGAAAAGGGGTGGTGGGAGTGTATTGGGTGGTTGCTATGGTGATTATGAGGTGGTGGTGCTGCTGCTGGTGGTGGTGATTGAGGATGAGGAGAGATTATTTTTTATTATTAGAAATCATTTTTTTAATAATGGAGGGCAATAGTGTCTTTTAACTTTTTTCCCCAATTTTAAGTATCCACCTAAGCTCCACGTCGACGCCACATAGAATAAATTTTGCCACATAAACAGTCAAATTGGTCAAAATTTGAGAAGGGACCAAATGGGGTAGTTTTTAAAACATTCAAGGATGATATGAGGTACTTTTGAAGGATAGGGACTAAAAGGGATACTGGGTCATAGGTCATGGACCAAAAGGTGCATTTTGCCGAAAGAAAACTAAAAATGTCAAAATGTACATGCAATATATGTTTCAGCCTTCAGGACACCAGGAAGCATAAACTAAAAGGAGGGGACGGCCTAAAAGATAAAGACCTTCAAGAATCACTCCCCAAAAAAGGAAGGCACATGCTTGACATTAAATGAAAGGTAGAACTCGCTAGAGAAATGCATGCTAGTTAATTGAGTAAAATAATAATTCCTTTAAAAGTACAAGGAAAAGGGAAATTAACTGAATTATATGTACCTAGAAACGCCAATGTGAACCACAGAGACAAATGGTAGTCAATGACTAAAGCAATGGCGGCAATGAATACCTGGAGCAAAGACATCTCACCTCAGATCAAATAAATTCATCGTAAATTTTATGGTTGTTTCACCTAAAAATCACTGAAGTGAATTTAAAGGCAAATGGGTGCAACGTACAAAGTTTATAGTCGATTGCATTTGATAAGTAACCTATCATCCAAATACTCAACTTGGCAAAGCTACCTTCCATAACCAGATAGAATTCTATACTATCAGTAAAAGAGTTCAATGTAAGGCTTTTGGTGGAATCTGTAAGTTACGTCATTAGTGTGGCATAAGCTATAATCAATGTAACAAAGCTTTTAAAAGAATCTGAAATTAGGTCATCAGTGGTGACATTAGCTCTAAGCAATATGACTAATGCATTTGATCCACAAATTCTACTTTACAGTTGAGATACAAGAGGATACAAGGTCCCAAAATTGATAAGGAAGAACAGTGTCCAAGACACAAGTACTTTAACATACTATGAATCAGAGAGACAGAGAGAAAAATGCAAATGGACCACCTTTGCGAAGAACAACGTATCTGCAATGAAACCCTCCCAAGTTTCTTCTTTCACGATCTGCCACAAGCAATAAAATTAGAGAAACTAAATTAGTATCTATCCTTTACCCAAAGAGCGAACCACCGGGAAATGATATTTTCGTCAGCAATTATATCGAAAACCAACAAGCAATTTCATAGTTGATGAAAATAATCAGAATTCATAGCATCCCTGTCCCCAAACTCCAAAAATTCAGTTAAGATGTCGTTTTCTCAGTAATTACAAAAATTGACCTCGCCGATCAGGTAATCAAGATTCGATGATTTCGACAATGCTATATATACTACACAAATTATTTAACTTCTGTACGTTCCCAACAGTCACCAATGGTGGTACTTAATGGCGAAGCTACTGCAATAGTTGTGTCTTTACAACTACAAATTTGAAAAGTTCTCTTCACAAGATATACCTTTTGTATTTAGTTTTATTACTTGAACCAAGGTAGTTAAACTACATTAGTACTCCCTCCACCACTTTCAGAATGTAAACTGATGACGTGCGTTTTAATTTCGTATTGGGGTCAATGAGTAAGCTTTTAATTCATATAATTTTAATTGGTAATTTTTCTGTTTAATAAATAAAAAAAAAAATACTCCCCCCGTCCCCCCCCCCCCCCCCCAAAAAAAAATTCTCACTTTACTCTTTTGTTTGTCCTAAAATAATCTTCCCGTTTGGAGGGAAAAAAAAAAGTAAACATTTTAGTGTAATTTTATAATAGTACAATCATGTAAAGCCACATCCTTAAAAATATGAAATGTAGTACAAATGGAAGATTTTGGTAAGAAGGGAGGATGCATATATGTATTTATCAATCTTTTGCTGTAGCCTGTAGGTTAGCATTGAAACTAAAGTTCAAAGCAGTTCAAAACTAACTTATTTTGTCCAAATTTCAAAGGCACATATTGGATGACTAATTCACAGCAATATAACAGAAATTCAAAAAAAAAAAAAAAAAAACTTTTGACCTACCTTCACAACAGTCAACACGGAAAACGCAAGAAGCGCTTGAATTTCCTGAGCAAGCCGAAAAGAATCAGTCAGATATTAGGTTTTAAGGAAATAGAAAACATGGGTAGAGGGGGAAAGGGAGGGAGGAGGAAGAGTACGCGGTGGAGGAGGTGGGAGGTGAAGTGATCGGAGAGGAATTGAGAAGCGGCGAATCGGATGGGGAAGTAGGAGAAGAATGTTAGGGAATGGAGAAGGTAATATGGCTCCGATATCATTGAGTTTATCATCTCTATTAATGCAATAATACTCCTACTCATCATTCCTCCGCCACTGGCACCGGCACCGGCACCGCCATCTTTGCTCTTCATTATCTCTCTCTCTCTATGATTAAATGGAATGGACAAAAAGCAAGTGTAATTTTTCGAGTAAGACGGATAAGAAAAAAATCATTTTTCAAACGGGGTGGTTCAACATAATCAATTGTATTTTAGAATAAATTCATGATATAATAGAGTAAAATAAAACATTTATATAGTTTAATCATTTATACCATCAAATCAAGTATGATAGTTCAAGTTAAATGGATGGAAATGAATTGAATTAAAATAAATATTAAGTTATAACGGGTTTAATATATTATAATATATTTAATTAATTAATTAATTCAATTGTAATAAATGAATTAACTTAAACTCAAATTAATATATTAAATAACTTTTTATATTAAAAAAATATTATTTACACATTTATAATTAAACGAGCTGAAATAGATTGAACTATTAATCAGGTTAAAGCGAATTAAAATGGTTTAATGGTAGCATTTTGTCATACCTGTCGTAGATGAAAAACTAAATTCCAACTTAATTTTTTGAAGGGTGTTGCTATTTATCGTTCCAAAATTTTTTATCATCACCTCAATTTCGATAAAAATATTCTTATTATTTTACTCTTTTCCATATTTCTTATTTATCATATAATTATTTTAATATCTTAATTTTAATATAATGTCGTGAGAGTGAACTCTCGATATGGCTGTGATTGTGGACACTGAAAAACGGGGAGAAATTCATGATTGATCTCGTGGTTGCTTAAACTCATTTGCACTTTTGCCGTAAAATTGGGAGAAATTGAAAGAGAAGAAAAAGGGTAAAGGGGGTTTGGCATAGGAAGAAGAAGCTACGATTTGATTGCTAAATAAAAGAGGAGTAAGGAGAAGGTAGATGGGACAGATAGTCAGAATTTAGGATTTAAATTCACGTCGATGTTAACTTATCGTCGTTTTTTATTTTTAAGTTCATATGAATTTTATTATTTTTTGTCTTATTTTTTTCACTTTATCATTATAAAACATCATATAAAATCACAAAAAACTAATCCTGACATGAACCTTAGGAGCTCTTTCTTTCCGAGAGTTGTTCACCATAGAACTTCTTGGAGGGAAGGGTGGAAGGTTAGCTCACCCTCAAACATTGGTTATAATTCATTAATGCTTAGATTATAAATCTAATTTCTTTGATATTTGATTTCTCTTACTGTTTTACTTTACATATCATATGTCCTATCATTTTCTTTCTATCTCTCTTCTACTTTTTAACTTTACATATCAAATATTGCACAATATCGTATTTCTGATCTGACCATAAGAAATTTATTATAACCTACTAAAAGCGTTAAATTATCAAAGTGAATATATAATATTGAGACGAGATTGAAAAATCAAGAACAATAAATAGTAAAGATATTTTAGTAGAAATATGGATGATGATAGAAAAATTTAGAGATAATAAATAGCAATCACTTTTGTTTTTGTTTTTGTTTTTTGTTGTTTTTCCTTTTTTAAAGTATATATACGCTAATTTCCAAAATGGACTACCTGAAGCAGGCCTTGGGCTTTGATAGGCAAACCAAGGATGGGCTTACGCATGCCAACCCAAATAATGCAATTGTTTTTGTCATTTGCGAGATTGCAACTAGTAGTTCCTGTGCAACGAGTAGCAGCTAAATTCAAGTAGTATTATTGTATTTTGTGTTTGTTTTGTGTTGGTTTTGGTTTTGATTTTGTAAGAATTTTATTATTTTGTCCTTTAAATTTTAAAAAATTACATGATAGTGATGGAGAGAGAAAGAGTGATAGTTGTAATTTGATGTGATGTTTGATAGGATATAAATGTGATATAAGGGTATGTAAGGGCTAGATCACGAATAAGATATCGTGGAATAGGAGAATATGCGATCACGAATCACATTTCATCCCAAAATATCATACATATCACACTACTTTAATTTTACTTTCCATCTATTACCCCTATATATCTACACCCTATAAAAACATACTTTAACACTCTTCCCAAAAACTTTATCCTACCCTTATCTCTTTCCTCTCTCAAAAACCTACTCCTAACCCATCTCTGTTCCTATTTCTCTCTCTCCCCGTCTTTTTTCTCTCTTCTCTCTGCCCTTTTCTCTCCCAACTCCACCCTTTTCCAACCTTGAAAGAAAGCAGAAAAAATTGTTCCTATTTCTCTCTCTCTCTCCCCCATCTGATTTCTGGCACGAGGCAAGATGAGGCAGGAGGCTGGCCTCGCTAACCTGGCTGACGACCGTGGTACTGGTACCACCATCATCTCCGGCGTGGAGCTTCCACACGGAACTATCATCCCGCACCAACGCCAGACGCGCTCAAGTCAAAAATCGTCGCCTCCACTCCCTCCGGTTCGCGTACGATCTAGGGTCTCCCGACTTGTTTGTCCACCCGGGGAATGCTTGGGTGCTCCAAAGCTTCTTTAATTAGGGTAACCTGAGGTAGTGCTCGTTACCGGAACAGTCGAAATCAGAAGCCGGAGCCAACTCAGGGACCCGAACAGCCGGCGACAGCAGGACGGAAAACTTATTGGAATTAAGCCTGGGATAGCTGGGTGGAATTATTCTTCATCTCAAATTAGACATCTGATGCTCTATAGCAATTTTTTTTCCTTTTTTCAGCACTCAGTTTCCCTCCCATAAATTAAAAAAATAATTATTTTTTGGATTAGTACAAGAATGTGAGAGAATTGGGAGAGAAAGAGGTGAGGATCTGAGAATTGGAAGAGAAGATTAGGAGTTTTGAGATTTGTGGTGGTGAAGGTTTGAGGAGAGAGAAAGGAGGTTTTTCTAGGGATTTTGGGAGAGTGTGAATTAGGAAGAGAGAGACGAGAGAGAAGAGAGAAATGGGGCAGACAGCAGGTTTCCGAGAGAGAGAGATATGGCAGACTGCTTTGGGGTTTTTGGCAGGAAGGGTAATTAATGAGAAGGGTAAAATTGACATTTTATAAAAAAAAAATTCATCTACTCCATTTACTCCATCTCATATTTTCTACAGTACCGTCTACTCCGATCTATCACGAAAGTTGATTCCTGATCTGGCCCTAAGAAATCTCATATTGACTTCTTTAACAGTATAAAATTTGTCAAGAGCTCTGCAGTCATTCAATACCTTGGTGAATCGATTCTGGTAGACTTTGAGAGATTCCTTTGGATCCTTCTTGAAGGTATCAAAGGCAAGTATGCAGTTGTACAGCTTGTTATTTTTACAGGCTTCATCTCCATCAAAGTACTCACAGAGTTCATCCCAAATCTCTTTGTGTGAGATACCCCGTCCGTCGTTCTCGTCGACGCCCTCGGAAATCGTACGGCTTTCACGCATCGATCGAGGTTTTCTTCGAATGAAACGCGTCATTATGCGTCTTTTGGCGCGATGAGAACTTTGGTACAATGCGCGGGTTTTCTCATTTGTGACCGCTCATGCTTTGTGTGAAAGATTGAGAGTCGCCAACTCCGTTTGTATTTAAGACTTCGGAAGCACAAGCCTTTTTAGTATGTGTGAGATTGTAGGTCCGGGGGCTAGGTTACGAATCGGGAAGGGGTTAGGCACCCAATTCGCCCTTTCGGTCTC
>JAOTQG010032745.1:0-15261 GCA_025631175.1 Iris virginica
ATTATTTTTTAACTATAAGTATATATTTATATACATTATACATGTATATGTGTATATTAATTAATTTATATATATTTTTAATTTTAATCATAAAAGAATACTTTTTTCACTTCTCACATATATACTATTAATATAAAAATATAGCATAATTTAAAAGTAAAAAGTTATGAAATAATTAACTTTGTAAATTATTTTTAGAAGAATGGTTGACTTAATGATACATGCTATGATACATAATTAGTTAGTTATATAATTAACTATGCTACATCAATTTTTTATACATTAAGTCAATCTTTCGTCCAAAAGTAATTTTTATACATTAAAATTCTCCCCGACGAGATATCTCCCCACTAATTTCCGATCTCAAGCTTCAGATCTGGAGCGAATAAAAAATTTTAAGCTCAAATATATTTACGAGCTTCAAATGTGAATCAACAAAGATTTTTGGGCTTCAAGTTGCTCTCACGGCCCTCTGTGTGATATATCTTTTTGAAAGGGAGGAAGAGAAAAAAACAAGAGGGAGGAAGGACGAACGGATGAGGAAATAGAGCTGTTGTAAATGAAGTTTTTAATGTACGGATCAACCTAAATTTAAATACGCTCAATTTAATTCGAGATGAATTTAGATTTTATTCAATAAATTATCGGATGAGCTAATAGTTTATTTAAATAATTATTTATTATATTTTAGTCTAAAATTTTATGCTTTGTAAGAATACTAAAACTTTTAATAACATCTTTTATAACTTTGCAATAAAAGGTTAAGTGTTATTAAAATTTGATCAAATTTTGATAAATTTGATGAAAAATAGGACATTCATACAGGGATGGAGAAAATATTTTTTTAAAAATAATTTTGTACGTATTTTGATAATATATATTAATTTATTTAATATGATTTTACTATGTTATATAGAGATATACTAATATCTTTATCTATATGTACATATAACTATACTTTTAAGAACTATACATTTTAAGAACACAAAGAAATTAAATTATTTTCCTAGAATGGAAATGTCTGGGATTTTAAATTTTGTGTGCATCAACATGTTAAAATACTGCTTCCACACTTTTTCAAAGGCACGTTACCTCATTTATTCTTTGTTTTCTACACCGAAGATTCGGGCGCATCAGTTTCACATTTGAAAAAAGGTTGGTCTTATTAGACACTTCACACTAGTATATGTACGTATTCGTGTGGGAGTGTATATTGTAGAAAAAGAAAAATAAAAATAAAAAACTAACTTTAAAATAGATGTCCTAATTAATTAAATTTATAAAAAGTATATCTTGTAAAAGTTTATAAGTACAAAAATTAATTATATTTAATTAATTTTTACACTAGATAAAAAAATTGAAGGAGAAATGGTGTTTAGACATCATGAACTGTAAAATTACGTTTAAAAAAAAATATATATTAGAGATAATTGATATGGAGTAGAAAAAAATTAAAAAAAATAATAGGTAAATTAAGTACGATCTGATAGGAAAAATAAAGGTTCCATTTGGTTATAATTTTTCAAATTTATTTCGAATCTTAACTTTGTGGTTTTTCTGTTGTGTGGTTTAGCTGGGTTGTAATTTGAATCTTGGTGTTAAAACACTACATTAGGGTTGGATTGAACAAAATTGGGCCTTTTGTGTTTGAATTTATGCCTAATTTACCAATTTGTGATGTTATTTGCTGATTTATATCAAAATTCATGTTCTCAAAATTCATGTTCATTATAACATATCTTTTGTGCTCGATTTGGATGCGTTTTACCTCGAGTGTTGACCCTAGTTATCAATCACTTGAATGTTAGCTTGATATTGATAAAATACCACCATTTCTATATTGGATTTGAAGGAGAAAGATAGACGAGAGTGAGAATTTTTTTTGAAATTTTCTCATACAGAGAGATGGGTCAGGTGGTCGGTTTTAGGCCATAAATTATGGAAATAGTGGTGGACAATCCTGCCATTTTCGGGTACAGTAGATAGAGGGGATTTGCTATTGGATTTTATTAACCTGGGGGCGACTGAAAAACTCGCATAACATGGAGTAGGTTCGGTGTAATTTAGTTTTATTTTTATCATCACCACTTCTAACACTTATATTTTTATTTTAAAATGACCGCTTTAACGAAAATGACCCTTGAGATATCTTCTTTGTTGAATCCTCCCAAGAATTCACATCTTCACTGAATTTTCCGGATCTGCTATCTCCGTTAAATATTCATCTAGATCAGTCATGTCTACCATCAAACAAATCAACGAAATTCATAGCCACGTCGTTAAATCCGCAATGAATTGTACGTGGCGTGCTGCAATCAAAGCAATACACCAATGTTTGCAAACATTTTGCTAATTTTCATTTGTAATCAAGGTATATCGAATGAGAAGGGGCGAAATCGATATTTCGATTATTTTGATGTCTAGGTTGGTTTATGTTCGAATTTAAGTAGAAACAAAAAATGCCGGTTTGATTTCGATTTAGGACAAAAAGTCTAAAACCGACCTAATTTGACCCCCACCCCGATGTCCCTCCATCGTCACCATTGTTCCCAATAGGATTGGTTTAAATTATGGAGGGAGGTATAATTTCATTCTTCTTCTCTTCTTATTTTCTTTCCTTCTTTCAACCCACTCTCACTTTAATGCTTACCATAAAACAAATCAAACGAACACAAATGACAATGAACAATCTCCTTTAATGAAAGTGTTTTTGTCAATGTTGTATCCAAAAGGATGATCTAAATGATCACCACCACTCTTTGAAATACTAAACATTGTTTTTACAAGGCTTAAAAATATTGGAAACAATCCAAATCGATCCTAAAAAGCATTCTTTCTTTAGGACATCTAGAAAGTTCGTTTTGACCGAGCGAAGGAGGTGTTTTAACACTTCCTTCTTTGTCTCTTAGCCCTCGTATTTTGATCTTTTTGCACTTTAAATTTAGGTTTTTCTTTATTTTACTTAAAAATGAAAATGCAGATGACAACTCATTAATAAAAAGAAAAATCATAGATGAAAACTTGAACCCCAATGCATTTATGCTAAGCGAGTTGTCACAATTATTCCTAAACTACACTAAAGATATTGCTATTTTTTAAAAATGAGACTATTATTTTTAGAACGAACAAATAAAAAAATATGAGCTATTTGGGACGGAGGAGAATCTTTTTTGTGGCTCCAGCGTTGCTCATTTTATTCACTTTAGCTTAATTATCACGTGAGTATGCGAAAACTCTACAAATCACGGAAGAAAAAGAGTTCAATAATCGATCATCACGAAAGAGTGAAAATAAAAGTGCTCAGCGTTCAATCTTGAAGGGGTGAAAATACTTTTTCTCTAACTATTTGGTTGAACAAGAAAATAATTATTATTTCTATTTTATTCTCTATAAAATGTAATAACAAAAAAAAGTATAAAACATTTCTATTTTTTAAATTTTAATCTCATTTCCCCTCCACTATTTACTTCAATAAAGGAATATTTGTGATCGTGCCGAATTTGGACGATCCTCACGCGTAGTGAGAAGATTGGCTGCAAGCTTCTTCCAATTAGGACCGAGAATATGTGTGGGATATGAAATTTATAAACACAAAGAAATGCCTAAAGTGAAGAGCACGATTTTCACCTTGCTCAAACGCTCCGGCGTGAGAGTAAGCATCTCGTAGAGATAGGTTGCAGAATCTCCGATTGTTCTGTAAAGAACGTTAAGAAAGATTGCTCACATGGAATTACGAGTGCAGTAAATGTGAAGTAATTTTGAAGCAATTCAGTAGTATAAAAGTCTGTTACCTTTAGTAAGGTGAAGATTGTTGGCATTAATATATATATATATATATATATATATAGCTTCCATCCAGCTTGGGCAGCAAGGTGGTCGTGGATGGATGAGGTGGCTGTGGCCGTTGCATGTACTGAACGAACTCCTCCAAAATCGTAACAACCGGTTGTCGTGGGTTATCCTTTGGACTGGATCATGGGCTACATCAACGGTGATTAGAGTGCTCCAGGAGTCTCTTGACGCGTGGGCTTGCCCCGAACTGAAAGTAGTTAAGTATGGATTGGTCATCCATATGATCGTCCTCATGGTTTATGACAAGGATAAAGGTGATGAGTTTAACTGGCGATCAAAGAGATAGTCGTCTGATTGCACACTCACGTTTGGGCTATGTGAATGTCAAAGTCACTTTACAGAAAACACGTGTCTGTTTCATGTACGGATAATGTGACCGCCACATAAAAGGATATGATAGTTGCCTACAGAAGTCTTGGACCTATGAGTAAAACCTATTCTTGAATAGATGGGCTTGTCCGTTGGACTGATCGTTAATTGAGCTTAAGTTTAATTTGAACCGATCAATTTATTTTATTAACAAAAAGTTATTTCTATTTCCTTCAATTTTTTTCTTTCTTTCATTTGCACTCTTACGAAATAAATATAAATATATCCTTTTAATTTTTCATCGTATTTTTCATCCTCTACAATTTTTCGCGGGACCAAACACAATGGTAGTTAAAGCGATTTAAGTAGCACCAACCTTAAAGTTATCCTGGCTTCTATTTCTTACAAACAATCCAATAAACGGAGAAAGCAAAGAGCGGAAGGCAGTGGCTTTATTATTATTTCCCTTAATTTTATTTTAATGATTAACTACACTTAAAAAATATATTAAAACATTAATGCACTAGTATATGATAAACCCACTATTCGAATTTGGAAGTAAAATATAGTTGGGGTGTTTTTGGAATCTTTATAATGAAAAAAGGATTCGGAATAAATTCTGGGTTTCCACCCATGAATGAAACCGCCCGCATGGGCCAATGACTTTTCAACTCTGTTTTTTGCAAAAAGAAGAAAATTAATTACTTTTGGAGGCAAAATCACAGAAAATGGAATCTCTAATTGCCACTCTCTATCTTTTCTAACAGCAAAAAGACCCAATTTTTAAAGAAAAAGAACACTGCTAATGTAGTTCAGTACTATTCAGTAATTATATTACCATAACTAAGGGACAATCTCTCTCTGTCTGTCTGAAAAGCTTCCAGACCCCATATAAATATTCTAGTATTTAGTAAAAGATAAATACTTACAGTCATTTTTCTTCTTAAATCTAAAGTATCCCAAAAGACAAATGTAAAATACAATTTTTGCTGTCAGAACTGAACGGAGAAGCCTTTGAGACCTCCCAGAAGCTGCGCATAAGAGGTTCCTGTAACTTCCTCTCTCTCTCTCTCTCCTCTCTCTCTCTCTCTCTCTCTCTCTCTCCTCTCTCTCTCTCTCTCTCTCTACATTTTGACATTTTGTTATATGTGTATACATATAAAATAGTATATGGTGTGTAGATGTGAATGTGAATGTAAATGTGGGTTTTGAACATTAATGTACTTCAAGGTTGTGGGGTATATCATTCCTACAGTATAAGATTGATTTGTAATAAATGAAGAGGTGATGGGGGGAATATAAAAGACCAATGTTTTTTTGGTTTTCATAAGTGTCTGCTTCTTTAGATTCTCTCCTGGATTTGATATACTGTTAGGTAACTTTTGTAGAGTCTATTGACTTCCAGGGTTTTAGTTAAATCTTTAGTTAGGGGTTTGCACAGTGAAGAGCAAGAAGGGCTGGGTAGCTCAAGTTTGGCTCTTGGAATCAGGAGATACAGGTTACCTTTTCTCACTTGTACTTGCTTCAGTGGAGTTGTTTCTTGATGCCTGCTTGTGAATTCTTTCCAGTTTTGATATTTCCCTTGGCTATAGAGGTTTCTAGTCGTGGGTTTCTTGAATAGGGCTTCATTTGGATTTCACCGCCCCCCCCCCCCCCCACTTTCTTTTAAAACTGTTGGGGTGAGTCTAAAGATTGCTGCTTTCATTTCAGTTAAAGCTGTGTTTGTGCAAATCTGATTTCCTATCATTCTGCTGTTTTGACTCTTGAGTTCTGTGGTAGGTATTTGTAATAGCAGACTAGATAGGTAGAATGAAAACTCAATCATTTCTTTGCCTTTTCGAGTAGATATTTTGAAAAAAATTGCACATTCTCTTCTTATGCTATTTCTAGTTAAAATCTGAGTTGTAGTTATTGTTTCATTGTTTGCCAAACTGATGCCTTGATTTTTTTGAGAAATATTTGGTTCTACCTGCATTTTCACTCCTTGATGTCATTTAGGCTATTCTTTTTGAGAATTGAGATAGGTCAAGTTTAATGGGTATTAAGTTGGGATAAGCAAGGGAAACGATCAAATAGTCTTTCCTGCTCTGTTATCCTTGAGTTTATTGATTATATTTCCTATTATGTTTTGCTTCAAATTAAAAATTAGGGGTAGCAATTCATTCTGTAAATGGATTCTGTGATCTGTCATTGCCCTCCACTCCACCAGTTATATGCTTAAGATCTTATTTCCATGTTGTGTTTGTATTTTCTAGAATAATGGAGCACGCTTGTTGCATGTTGCATGTTGCATCTTCTCCTCTGCATTATCACTTCGTAATTTTGTATTCCTTTACTTGGTAAACCAGCAAGGTTCATTTTTTTTTTTTTGGTTCATGGGTTCTTTGTGGGCAATTGATAGGAGTAGTATTTTTCTCTAGTTCTTCTGATGTTCTTAGCATTATGTTTTTCTTGCTCGACTTTGTGTCTTGTTTAATATTACAGCATTGTCCTCTCTGATCATTGGATCTTCAGCAACTACTGCTCAGATCTTGGCGAGCATTCGTAGCGTTAGACTGAAGGTTGAGGTTCGACTTTCAGTTAGAACGGATGATGCTTGAAATGTGGCTCCGATGTGTCCTTATCTTTAGCATTTTATCCAATGCAATAGGTAAGGATGGACTTATATTGGCTCTAATTGTTAATGTATATAAAACTAGAGCAAGCGCCCATCTGAAATTACTTTGACCAAACATTAGGAATTTGTATCTCAAACTTGTGCAGTAATAGTTCTTTCTGAATTACCCAACACAAATATGCAAAATAACCTGCTCAAGGAATTATCTTGCAGGTGCATTTGTGGGGATAAACATTGGCACTGACCTTTCCAACTTACCATCAGCAGCAGATGTGGTTGCAACCCTTAAAGCACATCAAATAACTCATGTACGCCTTTTTGATGCCGATGCCCACTTGCTTACTGCTCTGTCAGACACTGGAATCGAAGTTATGGTTAGTGTTACAAACGAGGAAGTCTTGGGTATTGGAGAATCACCCTCCGCCGCGGCCGCCTGGATTAACAAAAATGTGGCGGCATACTTACCCTCTACCAATATCACCGCCATAGCTGTTGGCAGTGAAGTCCTTACTACAATTCCAAATGCTGCCCCTGTTTTAGTTCCTGCCATGAATTATCTCCATAAAGCCCTAGTTGCTTCAAACCTAAACTATCAGATCAAGGTTTCGACTCCGCAATCAATGGACATAATACCTAGACCTTTTCCCCCTTCTACTGCCACATTCAATTCTTCTTGGAACTCTACAATCTTTGGGGTTTTACAGTTTTTGAAAAACACAAAATCATTCTACATGTTGAATGCTTATCCTTATTATGGATATGTTAACGGTAACGGCATTTTCCCAAAAGAATATGCTCTTTTCCAACCGCTTACAGCAGTTAAACAGATTGTTGACCCAAACACACTTTACCACTATGACAGCATGTTTGAGGCTATGATAGATGCTGCCTATAGCTCTATAGCAGCTCTCAATTTTCCGGTTATCCCAGTTGTCGTGACGGAGTCTGGTTGGCCATGGTTTGGTGGGGCGAACGAACCTGATGCCACTCTGGAAAATTCAGAAAATTTTAATAGCAACTTGATACGGCGGGTTTTGAATGATTCTGGCCCGCCCAGTCAGCCTACTATTCCCATGAATACGTACATTTATGAGTTGTTCAATGAAGACAAGAGACCGGGGCCAGTTTCGGAGAGAAACTGGGGTGTGTTTTTTGGGAATGGAAGTTCTGTGTATCCTCTTAGTTTTAGTACTAGTGACATCGCCACTGCAAATGCTTCAGCTGGTTTTTGTGTAGTGAGACAAGGTGCTGATCCAACAAAATTGCAAAATGGGCTAAATTGGGCTTGTGGGCCACAAGGCCAGGCTAATTGCACTGCCATTCAATCAGGACAACCGTGTTATTTTCCTGATTCTTTACAAAGCCATGCGTCCTACGCTTACAATGACTACTATCAGAGAATGCATAGTGTGGGCGCAACCTGTGACTTTGATGGTACAGCCATGACGACTAACATTGATCCCAGTACGTTCCTTTAACTTATAAAAATCTTCCTTCCCAACTTCTTATGTGGCTGAATGATCAGCTTCTTTTAGGCAAACTTCGAACCTTTTCATTTGGTCAAGTTGATTTTCCCAACTTCTTGTGTGGCTAAATGACCAACTTCTTTTAGGCAAAGTTTGAACCTTTTGATTTGGTCAAGTTAGTTAGTTTAACCAGTCAAACGTGCAAATGTTAAAAGCGCTTTGGGAACCAAAACTAATATTCTCAAGTTTGCTAACACAAGGAGAACTCAAGCTGGTAGCCCCAGGACAATAGACCCTTGGCTGCAAGAAAAAACCTTGCCTTGATGGTTACAATTTATAGTGACTGCTCTCATTTTTTTTTACTCTTCTCATTTAGGTTGCATATTTCTAATTGTGCATAGCATGTAGGAGATGATCGAAAGGATGATAACCCCTTCATATAATTTCTTGTAGAATTAGAGCTTCTAAGGAAATGGAAAGTAAAAGGAATGTAGTAACTAACAAGTCATTCATAACCATGCATTTGATGATTCAATTGACTATGCCACAATTGATTCTCTCATTTATTGCAACTATTTTCAAAAATTACTTCTCAAATCACTGCCATTTCTGTATGTAACTGGACTTTATGTTTCTCTCATTCATTGGGTGATGTGTTTTTTTTAAAAAAAAATTCCATTAATTTTCTTGATATCTTCATTAGATATATTATAACCTTCTCCTTCTGTATCTATGACTGTGCTTTTGCAGGCTATGGATCCTGTAGATTTACTGGAAGGTGAGAACTTCAGCCTCTTGGTGTAGTTATAGTAAGAAACAAAGATTCATTTATTTCTTTTGTGAACTGATCACTAATAGGTAAAATTGTTTCTTGGATAGTTCAAATTCAAACTCAAGTGGAACATTTCCTCCTCCCTCGGCATTCGGACCAGTTGGCCCCCCTCCAAGTGGTTCACCGCTGCCTGTTCCTCAGATTGGGTATTTGGTTTCAGCAATACTCTTACCACTGTTCTTGCTTGATGAGAATTTCTGTAGATTATTTGTCTGTTCGCGTAGTTGACCATTGAAAATTTTCAGCGCAAGTCTTAGGTGATTCACAAACTGCGACAAAATTCTAGTTTGAAATGTTCATTATGTCCAGCGTATTCAGTTATCTTCCTTTAACTTGTGTGAATTCCACATTCCTCCTCTACCTGTTGTTTCTGCTCCACGCGTATGAGCATACGTTCGAGTAAGTTGTAGGCTGTGAAGCTTTTCTGTTAAACCGGTGCACAATAGAGGATATGGTGAATAGGGAAGGGAACTCGGTATATAATTATGGTGATTTTAGGTTGTTTCTCCGGGAATCTCATTCTGGATTATACAGAAAGACATTGGAAAGCCTAACCTGAAAGTCTGTTGCATACTAGTTTCAACATTGTTAATGTTTATGAAACAACCACATGATGATCACATTGAATGATGAGTCTTCTTCTTATTTACAAATGCGGGCGCTGTATGTAGGCCAAGGACAAGTTATTATTATTATTTTTTTTTTCCTCCTTTTGGACTATTGATGGTTCATCTTAGCCGACCCCAACTAGTTTGGGATAAAGGCTTTGTTGTTGTTGTTGTTTAAGGGGATTGTTAGTGGCTTCCCTTTTACTTTCGACGATAGAGGAGACGTCTTACCACTAGACCGCATCTCATTGTCGCCAAGGTCAAGTTTGAGGTAAGAAAGGGGCAGGAAAAGAACAGTTATGTAAATAAAGAAGCTAAGCCTCTTTCTCCGGGCCTATGGATGCTGGATGATACACCAAAAATTTGGGAAAATGCCAATAACCAATTTTCTGCAGAATGGAATTGGGCCAACTCTTGATGGGAGAATTCTCAAACCATTTAAATGTTATTTTGGTGATCATGTCTTTAACTGTTAGAAAATGGTATCCCATGCATGTTGGGAGGAGTATTAGACTTGGGACTTTGTATATAGATTTGAGGAGCTACTTTACTTGATACCAATTGGTTTTAAGTTGAAATCTCCAATAATGACCTATTGATTGGAAACAATGAAGGTGTCTTACCACTAGATACCTATTCAAATCTTTAAAAGATGTTAGATGGGATTATAAGAAGATCCAGAGTGAAGAAATGGTTTCCTATCTTGTACATTGATTCGGTCCAAGCCTTTCATGACTGGAGAAGAGAAAAAATCCAATTGTTCATAGTTTTTTTTGACAATAAGAGGATTATATCTTCTGTAACAAAATCATAATTTTTTTAAAAATAAGATTTTTATCCTCAACACTTACAAAAGAAAAAACATTTTTTTTTTTTGATAAACGGAGAATTAATAGCACAAAAAGGTTGCATAAATTTGGGTTACAAAAATGAGTTGTTAGTTACACAATAATAGTGAGAATTGAAATATCTTGCATTTGAACGAGGGGTTCTACATATTTCAAGTCAAACACCTATTATAGAATCAGAATTTTCTGTTTTAAATGATATTTCATTTTTAAACGCGACACGTATTCTAAAATTTAAAATTTTAGAGTCGTATTTTAAACGATTGAGACAGAGTCTTAAAAAGATGAAACATGAAACATCATTTAGAATAAAAGATGGAACTCTCTAATATATGTTTTGACAACTCATTTTATAACCTAAAATTATAATCGGCATAAAACTTTTTGTGCTAGAGCACAATATTCATTTTGTCACAAAAATTGGGGCGGGGCGCAAGTGATTTATCTGTAGTCCAGTAATATTACTTTAGTCGGCCCAACAAGAAGCAGCCCAGCAGAAGTATGGGATTTAATTTAACACAAAACCTTTCTGGGTGGGTTTTTGACCAACTAAATTAACGGGGCGCGGGGGAACCGGAAGATGAACAGCGGCAGCACGTCAGGAATAGGAGTAGGGGGGAGGTCATGGGCGTCAACGACGTCGTTGTCGTCGTCGGGGAAAAGGATACAGAAGGAAATGTCGGAATTGAACATGGACCCACCTCCCGACTGCTCCGCCGGTCCCAAAGGCGACAACCTCTACCACTGGGTCGCCACCCTCTTCGGCCCCACCGGTAAAACCCCCAATTCCGTTTTGCATTTCTTTTATCACTAACTCTTTACATTTGCCTGAATTTTATTAATCACTGCCTCATGAAATCGGCACCGAACAATTTGAAAAAAGTTAAATTAACAAGTTTCCCATTTCGAATTATTGACAATGTTGCCAAATTGTTTAGGTGCTGATCTCTTGCAATAGTAAACTTAGTAGTTCAACATTTTTGATGAAATGCTATTTTAGTGTATGGTTTATTAGGTGATTTTGTGGATATTTTTTGCTTTTGAGGTCTGATCACAGGGTGGGTTGCTTGCTTGATTTAGGTACACCTTATGAAGGGGGCATATTCTTTCTTGATATAACATTTCCGGTCGATTATCCTTTCAAGCCTCCAAAGGTATTCTTTGCAGTTTCGTAAATACCGTGAATTGTACAAAAAAAATATGTTCTTGTATGCCCTCGATGCTTTTATACTTGTGTGCAAATGTTTTCAAATAATGGAGCTTCCTAACTGTATACTTGCAACTCTCTTATATCGTTGGGGGAAACTTTTAAGCGGAGCATAACTTGGTAATGGAATACTTATAGTAGGTTATCTAATCTGTTAGGTCAGTAAGGAAGTATCCCCGAAGTGTGATTGAGTATTTGTTTTTCACAGTTGGCAACCAAACTCTGAGAATCAGATGTTTCCTTTTCCAGTGAGCCAATGGATATGCTCCATTTCAGCATGGATTAGCTAGTTTCTTCAAAATAACTCTCAGATTGATGTATTGCATAAAGTATTTTTATCAAAAAAAAAAAAAAAAGAAAGAAAGAAAAGGAGAAGATGTATTTCAGTTTAATTTATTTTTTCTTCTTTCAAATCATGCCCATGGTTTGTGTGGGAATATATTAAATGCGCAAACTTATTATTCATCCTTAAAGGAATATATATACTGAGATTACAATGCAAACCCTAGGAGGGTACTCTAGTAATATTACAATGAATAAATCACCTATCTCCTATACGCCCCCGCAAGATGGTGCTCCGGGAAGAGACACTAATCTTGTCCCTGAGAGGTAGAAACAGAGAACGCGATAGGTGTTTTGTGAGAGCATCAGCCAGCTCACTGATCTGTAGACGAAACATGCGTCACCCGAAGCATACCATTGTTAACGATGTAGTGAAACTCTAGGACGATGTGCTTCATCCTGGAGTGAAAGACATGATTGGATATTTGGAGCACAAATGAGTGGCGCCAATATTGTCGCAGTAGACAACCGGTACCGTAGACACCACAATTAGGAAGGAAAGATTTGTCCTATTTTGGCTTCCACCTACTATTCGAAAGGCTAGTCCGCCGTCAAATCCCAGGGCTCAACCCTGGACAGGCGGTGGAAACTGCTAAGGTACGACTCGGAGTTGAGCGACAAAGGAGAGAAACCGAAATCAGTGTCCCAGTACTGAAAGACGTAAAGAAAGGACTTTCCCTGAAAGAATAGCAAGGCTCGCTTCCATGCCTCGTTATCCTATCTTTAAAACTCTCACTTCGAAGAGCAGTCAAACCAGAGTCAGAGTGCGCTCATTATTTAGACAGAAGGGAACAAACCAGTGCAGCTCAGCAGAAGTGGCAGCGACAGCTCGATACTCAGCCTCTATAGACGAACGAGCTACAGTGCGTTGCTTCTTTGAACTCCAAGAGATCGGGCTACCACCCAAATAAACCAGATAGCCAGTTGTGGAAGAGTAATCATCCTTGTCCCCAGCCAAGTCAGAGTCAGAGAAAGCATGTAAGGACATTTGTGTACCACGACGCAGCAAGATGCCATGATCACTAGTACCATTCAGATAGCGCAACAATCGTTTCATGGCAGTTCAATGAACAGTAGTGGGACGATGCATAAACTGAGATAGCTTATTGACAGCAAAAGCAATATCAGGACGAGTGAGAGAAAGATACTGAAGACTACCAACTACCATACGATACTCCGTTGGATCCGACAAGGATGTGCCTGCCTGAAGTGTAAGAGCAATCCCTGGATCAAGTGGAGTAAGAACAGAGTTCGCTGTCTCCATCTTGGACTTTTTGAGAAGATCACGAATGTATCCTTGTTGCGACAGAAGCTGGCCATCTGGGTGGGGTAAGACCTCAACACCCAAAAAGTAAGACAAAGAGCCCGGATCCTTCAGTGAGAAGCGGGAAGCCAAGAGAGAGACAAACCTACTGAGGGCTCCATCGTCAGACCTTGTAACTATGATGTCATCCACATAAACTAGTATATAGAGCGTCACACCACCAGAACAAAATATAAACAATGAAGTATCCGCCCGAGAATTCTGAAAACCTTGATTAGTAAGAAAAGACCGAAGCTCCGAGTACCAGGCTCGTGGAGCTTGCTTCAACCCATAAATTCTTTATGAAGACGACACACATGATCTGACTTGTCCTGATCAACAAACCCCGGAGGCTGCTTCATGTAAACAAGCTCATTTAACCGTCCCCGGAGGAAAGCATCGTTAACATCAAGCTGGCGAAGTGACCCGCCATTGCTAACAGCAATAGATAAAACATTCACCACCGGACTGAAGGTATCGTGATTGTCAACACCCGGTCGCCGATGATATCCCAGAGCAACAAGACGCGCCTTATAGCGCTCAACGGTCCCATTCAACCTCCGCTTGATTCGGAAAACCCATTTGCACCCAACAACATTCTGATCAGAATCCCTAGGGAGTAGCTCCCAAGTGCCATTGGTAACCAAAGCTTCAATTTCTTCCAACATTGCCTTTCTCCATTTCGGATCTTTCAAGGCCCGAAGAACTGTAGTAGGCTCAACCTGAGACTGACCCACCTGTGCACTGTTAGTAAATTTTGGATTTGGCTTAAAGATGTTGTTCTTACTTCGTGTGACCATGGTGTGAGGTATAGGCTCGGCCATTGAGGAAGACTGAGATGACGAGGGCCGGTCCGGCTCAGAGGATGGCACAGCGCTAAGGAAGACGCCTCGGTGACCTGGGACGGAGAAGTTTGAAGTGGAGAAACGGGGGAAGTTGAGGCAGGGAGAAACGAAAGGACCGTCTGCGAGACCGGTTCATTCGAAACAGTCGACTGAGAAGAGGAGAGCCTAGGGTAGGGAAACTCAGACTCTACGAAGTGGACGTGACGCGAAGTAAACACTTTCTCAGACACCGGATCAAGACACAAGTAGGCACTTTGAGATAATGAGTAACCCACAAAGACACAAGGAGTAGAACGTGGTTCAAGTTTGTGGCAGATATAGGGACGTAGCCAGGGATAACACAGGCAACCGAAAACACGGAGTTTAACATAATTTGTATCTTGGCCAAAAATGCACTGAAACGGGGATTTCATTTGGAGAATTGGGGTCGGAAGATGGTTAATAAGATAGACAGCCGTGGCAAAGGCTAAGGGCTAATGCTGAAGCGAAAGCGAGGCATGATTGAGTAACGCAAGACCGATCTCAACAATATGCCTATGTCGACGCTCGGAGAGACAAAAAAGTAGGGGATGTCATAAGTGAGATGCCATGAGTAGACAAAAAAGTAGCTAAACCAACATATTCACCGCCGTTATCCGAATATTAGACTTTGATGTTCTGATTAAAGAATTTTTCAACGAGAGACTTGTAGCGTGGAAAAACATGTAAATCATATTTGCGAGCCATAGGATAAAACCAAATGTAGCGCGTAAAATGATCAATAAAAATGACATAGTATTTGAAATTGGTGTTGGACATCACAGGCGAAGTCCAAACATCAGAGTAAACTACTTCCAGTGGCCGTGAAGACCTTACTGTCGACTCAAAGAAGGGCAACTTATGACTCTTAGAGCATGCACAGTCATTACAGGCTGACAATGCTTTATTTCCTGCTACTGGCAGAGAAAATTGACTAACTAAGGTTGCGTTTGGATGAGTGATTTATTGATTTGGTTTTTGGGTTTTTGTAATGATTATAGTAAAAAGTAAGAG
>JAOTQG010032856.1:0-15256 GCA_025631175.1 Iris virginica
TCTCTCTCTCTCTCTCTCTCTCTCTCTCCCTCTCACTCTCTCTCTCTCTCTCTCCCCCCCCCCCTCTCCCTTTCTCGTTCTATTAGCTTTTTGGTTCTGGTGTAATAGTTTTGTACGCGGGAATAAAAAATGAAGACCGGTGGCGCCACCACCGCAAACTGCTAGCGGTGGTCCTAGGATATGTGGGCTCGCGGCCCACCGACGCCGCGTACAAGTCTGATCACAGAAGCCGCGATTGCATGGGATATTCAATCGAAGATAATCGAGGAGACTTTTACGACGATGGGGCGGAGGAGACCCACCATGCTGTGGCCGGCAGTGCTGGCAGTATTTTTTTCCCCACCCACTGATTCGGTACTTGATGATACCGAAATGGTTGCAGGAAAAAAGGGTTTTGGAGGTTGTGAATTCTTTGAAAATGGGTAATAAGCATTTGTTATTGAGGATGGTTTAGGGGTCTCTGATTGCGATGATGGTGGTTTTGGTGTTTTTAAATTTTAACTTTTCGGTCGGAAGTCCGGTGGTGGGTGGCGGTAAGGATGATTGGGCCATAGCTGAGAGATTGTTGGCTTGTCTTATGATTTGTGTTTCTTTGTGATGAACAAACATGGAAAAGAAATTTGCACCGAAAAACTATGGTGGATAAATGAAGGATCTATCGAGAAAACAGTGGAAGGGATAGAGGACAGAGGGGTGATAGTGACTGGAGAGAGAGGAAGGGAGAGAAGAGAGAGAAAGAAACATATAAAATGTGGTATTGTGAATTTGGGGTATATAGGTTTAGGATATAGGGGTAGTGGTAAAATAGTAGGTGTGTAAGAAGAAATTGGAAAAAAATTAGATAAAAACCTAGGTAGTGAACAAGATTTCAAAAACCATGTATCCAAAATCATGAAAGTCGGGTGAGAGAACACACCCAAAGTGTCACACTTTTTGGGACGGAGAGAGTAGCTAATAGGACTTGAACCACAAACTCATAAACATCACCAAAGGCTTTACCACTGAACCAAGGGAACACTTTAATTGCAATATTGCAAATAAAACAGATATATTGCTTAACTGAAAATTACTAAAAAAATATTTCCAAAAAATTAGGTGGGGCCACCCACTAGTGTAAAGGTGGGTACGCCCCTGCTACTATTTCCTTAGCTTCCCTCGTACAGGTAACAATCCAAGAGGGATTTCAAGTACCATGAAACACAAGAGAGCGCCATAAACAAAAATAATCAACTCTAATTCCCTACATGATAGAGCCACAAAAAAAATACAAGCAGCGATGAAAATTAAGCCGCGGGAGGGGGGGGGGTGGTGGTTTAACTTAAACAAGTCAAACAGCCAAAATAGATGTAATTAATGTTATTCATTTGATAGCCTGATATTTCAGAAAAAGCACATTGATTCATAAAGACAATATGTTTTTCCCGCTTCTTCTTTATTCTATTTTATTTTCTTCATGAGCTCTGCAGTGAACTTCTGTATATTATTCTTTATCTCCGATTACCAATTATTATGTTCTCTAATATACACACGCAGAGACACTCACACACACACAAAAGGAAGATTAAAACCTTGTTCATATTCTTGAACTCTGCGGTCTACCTCTTCAACATCTGCAGATTGTCTCAATATTCCTTCTACTTTAGTTCCTGTTGCAGAATTCAGATACAGTTAAAGACCTAACCATAAGTGGTCAGAGATCTTAAACTAGTTAGCTTGTCATATTCTGGCCTACAGAGAGAATAATTTACGCCTTTAATGAACTTAACAAACATGTTATGAAAAATATACAAATAATTACAGCATTCTTGAACTTTGTTGAAAGTACTCTATTCCCATAGATGGAGTCCATACTGAGAAAATGTTAAGGATTCACTTTACGTCACCAACCAACATTCACACAGTGAAAAAAGTTCATAGTTTGTTGCATCAAAATCAACCTTATACAAAACATGAATTTGGAAACAAAGTGGTCAAAAGCGAACGAATTACAAATTATGACTAAAAGAGGAAAGAAATATAAGAACATATGATCAGCTCAACGCTCCCTCTTTTCAATGATCACCTCTATCATGTTCATGCCATTACATGTTCAGTTACAACAGACTATCAGTAATCTCCTTGTAATGCTAAAATAGAGCTACAATTACGCTAGGCCAACATATGAAGACGTAAGAATATCACTAACTAATAAAACATGTAATAACAACTTAAAAGCAACTCCCTTCGTTTCATAATAAGTGTCGGTTTAGGAAAAATTAAAAATAGTTTTAAGTGTCGCTTTTATATTTTCTAGGCAAAAGTTGGTCATATTTCCCTTTTATGCCCCTATTTAAAATCAACATTATTTTTCCGTTCCATTACATTCCATCCAACCAACTTTCTCTCTCTAGTACTTTAAATACAGTCGCAACTCTAATAATTTATATTCGATAAATTAACACTTTCTATCAAGTAATATTTTCTCAAGGAACAACTTCGTTACATGATGGATAATTAATAGGAAAATCATATGGTAATATTAATTCTTAGATGGAAAAATAGGCTAGTCAAATATATTTTTATTTATTTACATAATGGATTGTACACTTTTTTTCACAAATAAAACTGCTTGTACTATTGAATAAAAATAAAATATCTTCTCGATACATTTTTCAAATATACATCACAAAACTACAACCATCAAAAAGATCTTTACACTACCCGATGAGTTTCTTGATAAAGCTTACAAACTTAGGCTAGAGTAACTTCATCTATCACAGTAATTTAAGGCCCAAAGATATTGCAGTCGTATATTTTATGTTTCTAATCATTAAATCGATTTGAATTGTTGTTAATATTTTGTATTAGTGTCAAACCTTAGATCATGTTAATGAGTGTTTATTAATTGAATTAGTTTTTGTACAGTTTATCAATTTTTCTTGACTATGATATATTATACGTAAAATGTGCTTGTTAATTCAAAAAATTTATCTCCTTTTTCGAAAGATCAATTTAATTGAATCGGTAATTTTCCGTTACGACAACATACATTTCTTTGTATGCCCTCGGAGTTTATTTTTTCAAGATTAAATTTATTTAAAACATAATAATTAATATACTTACTAATTATTAGAGGGACAACTTTAGGTTAGTTGGGTCATTTTATGTGCTTCCTTAATCCATGTGCTAAACTCTAAAACGTCTCTTATTAAGAAACAGAGGGAGTATTTTCCTCATATGCCAAAAGAGAATACAAGACATAGCCATAGCATCACAGGGCTTCCTCTCAATCTCTCGCCAAATCAGTCAAAGGCAAACCTTGAAATACCTTTCATACGTTACCTCAAAAAGAGACGACAGAGTATATATTGTGAGTTTTGATATCAAGATTCTAGAGCTCCTTTCTCTAGAACACTTGCATTTCTGAAACAATATGTCCTCCAACATATGAGGGCACCCTGCACCCAAGCCTCCCAAACACAAGAAAAAGATGGCCCCACAAATGCCACACTACATTACAAATGAAGAAAGCTATGCCGACGCATCTCACTAGCCTCCACATAAAGAACAGAGATATCTTAGGTCAATATTGTCTTAGGGCATCTCCTATGTCTATAGCCAATTGTATTGAGCTTAAGACGAATGAAAGATCAAAACAAAAGCTTAATACTGAAACGACCCTAAGCCTTCCTGCAGTCGATACGAGAGATAGGCAACACAAAAGAGATGCAAAAACAAAATTATATGGCCAATTAATATAAAGACTTGGAGCAAATTTCCCCAGACCAGGAAGAAAAACTAAGGTTCCGTTTGGATGGTAGGTTTTCTAAAAAAATTGTTTTTGGTGTGAAGTTGGTTTTTGTTTTGGTATTTGTGGTTTTGGAAAATGTTTCCAATTTTGCCCTTCATGTGATGTTTGATAGAGATGGAGAGAGAAAGAGAGATGATGGTAGTTGTGAGTTGATGTGATGTTTGATAGAGATGGGGAGAGAAAGAGGGATGGTGGTAGTTGTGAGTTGATGTGATGTTTGATAGGATATAAAGGTGGGTATATGGGTATGTAAAAATAGTAGGTAGGAGAGAGAAAACCTTGTTATAGAAACCAACCAAGTGAACAGGTTTTTCGGATTTGGTTTCAGAAAATGTGCGAGAAACCTACCAAGTGAACGCAACCTAAGAGTTCTTCGATTTCCTCTATGAGATTTTCTTGAAACTGACCCCACGAAGAAAAAAGCGTATTATTCAACCAAAAAGGCTAGTTTGAGAGTGCACGGCCCTTGGTACTTTGCATCGGCTTCCGCCGTAGATCTAAGAGCTCAACTTTAAATCTCCCAAAATAGAGTAGAGAACCTATTCACTAGATGGAGGGAGTAATAGCATGGACTCTAGGACTAAATTAGAAGAAAAGAAATTGAAGGACATTTTTGAGAGACCCCTTTCTTACACTTATCATTGCATTTTGCTAGATGCCCAACAAAATTTTGTAGCGCCGAAAACAGGACCATAGTTGTAGAGCCCCTCTCAATAGCTTAAGTTTCTACATGAGTTGGAAACTTAACTTAGGAGTTAGTTATACAACGTATTCGTCCCCTTTACAAGTATTGTTTCATTGCTGTTAGAGAACAAATATTTGCTTTGTCATGGAAGGTTTTCTCTTCAGATCTGAGTGGGGACCGCATATGTTGGGGAGGGGGGAGTGAGGCTAGACGGACATTGTTGACAGCTCTCTCTAATGGCTCAAACTTTAGAAAAGGAAAAAAGATGCAAAAAGAAAAGATTACAGCATGAAGATGACGTTGATTATTATGGTTTACATTTTATGCCCCCTCTCTATGAGCTTAAGCTTTTAGCTGATTTGGATAATTAATGACTAGAATAACTTAATGGAGCCACAAACAATTTCTAAAATAATAACTAATCAATAAACTTACCATACTTCTCAAGGAATCGAAGAGCTTTCTCAAGGAAGGATGGACCTCCATCAATATCTTCCAGTGCTAGTAATATTGGTCTTCCAACGACTAAAGATTTGATAGGACGTTTATCCCTCCCTGGACAAATTATGTGTGAATAATCATATGGAAAAGATCCGAAATAAATAAAGATCTACTCATAATTTGCGCAAGATCATGTCTCAACAGAAATAAGGCGGGATTTCCTTCCCCTGCAAGGGTGGGCGTGGTGAACAAAAACATTATAAAAGTTATCAGTGTCTCAACGGCATTCAGTAGATAAATTATAACAATGTAGATAATTTTTCAACTTCTGGATTTCTAATTTAAGGTTGGTAAGATTGCAATTTATTGAGCATTTGGCTTAGTTTCAAATTAAAGCAAACCAACAAGAAAAGCAGAACCTTAGAACTGGAAGAAGGAAAAAAAAAAATGAGTTAATTAATTGTAAGTGATGAAATGTTCGAACATTGATTAAAGGACCCTTCAATTGAATCATTCGCGTCATTTCGGAAAATCCCATTGTGTCCCATCACAAGGGCCGCACTTGGTGCTTGTGCAAGAGCATGTTCTAGTGCTGTCTTCCACTCGTACAAATCCTCTGATGACTCTGCCTGAAATCAAATTGAATTCATAAACAACAACGGAAATCACCCAAACTACGATTCTAGTAAAATAAAATCCCATTCTCTTTATCTTTGGAAATGGATTGAAAACTCCAACCAAGTCCACAATACCTACCGTTATACCTCATGCTCAAGAAGAGGAAAGGACTGACAAGAAAAATAAGATAGATAACACAAAGTTGACTCTACAATATATTTTCTGACTCCAATCAATAAAAGACCTTGAGGGTAAATGCCCGGCCATCACGTCCATCAGGAAACAGAACAGTTAACAGCTTCTTGTCCTCTCTAACAACAACGCTGCAGAGTATACAGTTTGCATTAACTACATGTAATACTTATCTAATATTTCCACAACAGACATGCAGAAAGAACTCCTACCTTCCTGAATTGTTCAAGTCAATTCCACCCAACGTCAGATTCACTTCACCGCCTCTCTGAGGAAGCGCACTCTACAGGGAAATCCAACAAAATTAGCAACGAATCCCATAAAAATGCTTTATCAAAAATTTCTGTAGACAGTAAACAGATAGAAGAATCTTCAAGGAGTGAAGCAAGATGATAATTCAACTAATTAGAACCTTCACTTAAGTAAATTACTTAGTAATATATAATTCCACCATGACTGGAAAAAAAAAAAAGCTAACTCTGTAGTCTTCAAGGTTTTCTTAGTTTTAAATGTACTTAAATTTAATTTAAAATTTTATTAAAGAAAGAGAAAGGGGTTACAAAAATTAAGTAGTGCCAAACAGGGGTGTAACCAATGTACCCAAGTGGTATACAAAGATGAAACACCAAAATAGAGCTTCACTAAAACCAGACTCTGCTCAACTTCAACAAAAGTGTCAAAAAAGCTGAGCATCAACTCTCCAATCCAAAAAAAATGTATGAATTACAGATGCCTTGATTCTATCGATAGATAATACTTCCTATTAAATTAAAGGTCTTTGCTTGGACAGTGATTCTTAATCAGTTCGGTGGAATACTAATTATATGCGTCAGCAACCGTGACAGAATGAATCCTTATCTCCAGATGTTAGTGTTATGTGCATTAGCAGTAATGAGACTCATGATCACCTTTTTCTGCATTGCCCTGTTGCGTGGGGTTTATGGTGTGCCATCTTTTTGTTTGTGGTGTGATGAGAAGTTTGGATTTCTCGTGTTCGGTTCAGGATTTGTGCATAATTAGACATTTGGTTTTGTATTCAAGGCACATGCTAGAGTGTTGTGGAATTGTGTCTGATTTGGAACATCTGGATGGCATGGAATGCTCATGCCTTCAGGTGCCAAGAGTTGCCTCTTGCTCTTTTATGGGAAAGGATCTCCTTTCAGGTTTCTCTTTGAGGGCAGAGTTTGGGGGCGTTCCAAAGTGTACATGAAACGGATTTGACTAGGAGTTGGCAAGCTTCTATTTTTTAGTTGTTTGGTTTCTTCTGTTTTAGATTTTTATCTTCCTGAAATTTTCTTTTTCTTTTGCTATTTGCGTGAATTCCTGATCCACCTCCTTTTGTAATCTCTTTTCTCTATTTCTAATAATATTATTCTTTTAACAAAAAAACTAAATAGTAATACTCAACTCTGAAAAGCTCTACGGTTCCTCTCCCGCCAGATTTTCTATTGAATAAACAAAACTGATGTGTGCCAACTACTATTGCTTTCCGTCCGTTAAGGGATCAACATGACAAAAGATCCTTCACCGACTTCGGCATAGCCAACAGACTCCATTAAAATGAGATTCCAGTAATGATGAACACTGAACTCATGCGCTAGAAAAACTGATCAATTGCTGATAGGATATTTTACTATCCCTGTGGAGATGTCCATACACAATAGGTTCCTTGTGCCAAACTCCCACCTCATTAGACTTATATAAGCCTTCTCCTAAAGTGATAGACGGTCCAAACGCCCTCATCCGCCCCTCCTCAATATATCCCCTCATCGATTATCCACACTCATAGGAATTTTGATGAGGGATACTCAATGAACACAAAAGAGAAATTCTACCTCTTGTAGAAAAAAAAAATCCCCTCAATTAAGACGCTTACCAACCCTCTCCAGCATTGGATCCTGAAATGATACAGATGTAGGATTGGCCCCCAAAACCCGAAGGTAGGACAAAGGTGAGGGCAGCACTCTACGCCCTATCAAAGACGCATAGACACTGACTACTTGGACCCCCATATTCACCCCCACAGAACCACACTTAGCAAGGTTGATTTTTTGAGCCCGGGAATGGATTAAAATTTTTGTAGAAGATTAAGGACGTTCTTAAAAGACCCCTAATATTATTTTATCACATAGTTGTTTAAAGTGCGCCTTTAGGGCACGAGGCTCACATGAAGCTCACTTTTGTGCCTTGCCTTGCTAGAGGTGTGCCTCTAGAAAGTACCTTATTGCCCATTCAAAAAGGTTTGGATCTAGTGTATACACTATTCAAGGTTGCAAACAATATTCGGTAATTGGTCTGTAAAATGTATCCCACCCTTATATTCCGTCCAAACTTTTCCTTAAGTGTGTTTCTTTCTCACTAAATTCCATTTGCTTTAAACTATGTGCATCACTTGCTTGAAACCCGTGCCTTGTCTTGCGCCTTGCGACTAAGGCTTCAGAGGTCTTTTGAGCTTCAGTACGCCTTTTCATGCGCAAAAAAAGATCTTAATTATGGTTCAATTTTTTCCTTAAGACGATTTGAATCTGATGTTGGTCTACTTTCCTTTAGCGCCGCTGTCATCAATTCTTTTGTTTCTGTGGGAAACCCAGAAATTTAAAAACAAAAAGTCAGAGAGAAAAAAAGAATGGGTGTCTCATGCAATAAAACAAGAATCAGCATATCTCAAACTAAAAGTGAAAAGGATGCGAGTAAATGTGTACTCACTGGATCATTTTTAAAGAACACCAATGACGTGCGTGTGAGAATAAACCATCGCTTCTTCCAAGACTTCCAGCCTAACCCTGCAGTAGCGAATTTTTTTTTTTTTATGAGGATGGTATGAGAATAAGAGAAATTCATGATGACGTAATTTAAATAAAATGCATAGAACACAACGGAGTTAAAAACTAGTATATTTACAGAAATAGCTCAATGTGTTGCTTTAGACAGGTATATAAGTGATACTATGGTACTAGTGAATTGTAAAAATAAAGGTGATACTACCATTTGTGGTATATACACCAAGACAGGTATCTATTTGAAAAAGAGGAACTGCTAATTTCCAGTTGTGCTGATGACTTAACTAGAAAAGTAAAGGGAGCATACTGTAGGATCTGTATAATAAATTTCACGAAAGCCGACTTTGCTCGACTTTGCCATAATCAAGAATATATCCATCCCAAATATTTCTTCTTCTTTTTTTGAAAGAAAACTACAATTATGCTTCTCCACAGTAGATACATCCCAAAGATAAGGGTCCATTTTAGCTCACAATCATGAAGGAGGTACATATTGCAGTATCTTATAATTATAAAAGCCTAAGAAGCGAATAAAAGAAGGCGAGGAGCAAGTGATTAATTCTGGACGAGAAATCCGCGAATTCACGATCAATTCATTCCATTTTTTCTAGAGGACATAATTTCACATTAACATTATGTGTTCGATATCCTAATACCTTACCCAATCCATCTCGAAATCGTGGCGCAACTCGCAAGATCAGGTTTCTGATCCTCTCAACCTTTCTTCTTTCGGATCGTTCCGGAGAGGGAAAAGACAGAACTGGGGGCTGACCCTATCCTCCCCTGGCTTTTCCACAGTCCGGGCTGTCCGTTGGTTGATCAGAGAAAGATTAGTAAGAAAATCAATCTGGGTCGGTCCCCGGTGGCGAAGCCGGCCTCTACTAAAAATAGAAAGAAGAGCGCTCCTCTCCTAACAGCGATAGATAGTTTGACAAAGGACACCGATTCGGAAACAACTCAGTTAGAGGAGTTCCACCAGTAGGGAGTTGAGGACAGGTCTGCTATAAAGCCAACCGCCCAGAAAGTCTTCATCACTAATAGATCTTCAAAGCTTGACTAAGAAGCGAGAAAGTTGACTTTGAGGCTATTCATTTAAGTCTTCGGGTAGCACCTCTAGACCTTCAACAAGGGTTAACCGGCTAGGGATTGGCTTTCTTTGCTGGAATAGGATTCCCAAGATGGACAAGGGCTCTAGGTTCCTTAGTATCTTTTAACCACATTCATAGGCCAACAATTTTTCTGGGTAGGTCAAACCCGGGTTCACTTCTAGAGCTCTTTCTCGACTAATCAAGCTTGTCTGTCTCTAAAGCGAATGAATAGCATGTCGTTGCAACCAAGAGTTCTAAGCGTCTAACCGAAGCCCTTCATCCCTCCGCAGGTATCGCCCAATCAGTCAACTATCATCCCTATCCTCGGTGGATTAGACTGAGCTTCCAGAAGCTCTACTAGCTTTTAGACCGGAATAGAAATATAGGCATCGGCCAGCAACCTATCCTTTCCTCTCTCAACCAACTTCTCCCTACTTTCTCTCCTAAATAGGGTCGCTCGCTATCTAGCACCTATGCTGGAGAGAACCTGTGTGACCGATCAGGGAGATAATGAGTGCCTTCAGCTACTTGAAGAGTGAAGAAGCAGCTACTCAGTGGAGGTCCAAACCGACTGATATTGAAGAATCAGCTCACTGCGTAGATTGACTGAACGCAGAAAACCTGGCAGGCAATCGTGTTTTTTCACAGGATTACTCGTTACTCATATCAGCATTGTCACTTCGAAAATCTAAGTTGAATGGATGGGATTGCAGCCTCGATTTAGCATCGAATGGAACTCATAAGAAGGCACAGAGATCAAGGAAACAAGGAAAGCCGTTCGATGTCTAATTCAGGTGCTTGACCGAGATGCCACTACGCCCCCCGTAGGAGTCTGGGCCGTGTCTCAGTCCCAGATTTTTTTAGTTGTCTATGAGTTCCACTTGGAAATAAAGACCCTTTAAAGCCAACCAATCACCAACCTTCCACAGAAGCCGACTTCCCAAAAATCGAACTTCTTGCTCAATGGAGGAACAAAATCACCAACTCAGTTTTGGCCGAACCTAGACTTTCTCCTGATCTTGTCTACGGTGCTGATTGGAGAGCCCATCGAGGAAGGGTGTAATTCGTGAAAAGAGATCTCGCTTGGTGGTGCCCCTCTGAATGATTGTTGACTCAACATTGATCCCGTGCTTGAGTTGGGGGGACTTTGGTAACCCGGTAAACAAGACATGAAATCCTTCCGTCCTCCTATCTTAGCCTCAGTAAGGTGCTAAAGAGCGTGGAGGTTCGAGTTCTCTTCCTAAGGGTAATGAAAAGCTTAAAGAATGAAGCCCCCGATGTGAAACAAGTTGGTTCCGTAGTTTGAGAATTTTGCTGATCCCAAGTAGAAAAGGGCTAAAAAGGTAGTCTTCAGTCAGCTCGGACCCTTTCCTATTCCGCTTTACCAAGCCTAGCTAAGAAATTCAAAGCTAAGCCACCACCACCGAATAGAACCGACGAGTAATATCCTGCTTGGCACCCGCACTTTATATCTTCTATGGGAGAATGCTTCTTGTACCCGAGAGGATGACTGGTAAGACTTCCGGACCGGATCCTTTCATGTGATGTGAGAAGTTCACTCCCTTTGAGAGAAATATTGTCCTCGATCTAGCGATTTCAATACCCTTTTTAGATTCGAATCACTCTTGCCAAATCTCGTATTTTTCAGGCAGCCACTAGTTTACCCCCAGGAAAAATCATGTCACGTGGGTAGCACTTTTTATTTTATTTTATTGATAAAAGAAGAGTTTGTTAGAAAGGAGGACAAAAATAAAATAAACAAGAAGACGGACTGTCCTCCAAAAGAGCAAAGAGAAAATAGAAGAAAAAACTGCAAAAAGATCTTTGAGAGACTGCAGCAAAAACATAAGTAGAATGGAAAATCAAAAGCATCCCAAGCTAGCCTCTAGGGGAGAACCACATCCAATCTCTTCTCAGAAGGAAGCTTGAAATTGAATCCTCTCCTAAAGCAAGGGGAACGAATTGTGAAAAATTCTCACATTCCTTTGTTTTGAAAGAACCATGCGGTGATAAATTTCTAATTTTACTTTTTTGATAAAAGAAGAATTTCATTAGAAAGGAAATAGATAGTACAAGGAAGGCGGACAAGAGATCCACAAAACGCCAAAAAAAATGGAGTGATAAAATAGAACATGCATACAAAACTAATGTAAAGGAGCTCTCTAATCTCTAGACAAATCTGCTAAAGATGATTATGAAAAGCCCATAGAATCCTAGCCCAAAGGGAAGATTGAATGGAAATCCTCTCCCACAAAAGTGAGAGAAGCACTCACGACGTCTGAAAATCCGAGAATTTCGTCCAATCCTAATGTTCCATGATAGTCTATACAGAGCACACCCCACAGCACTAAAGCATCCCTCTCTTGGCCGAAACCCAAGTGCCTAATCGAACATAAAATTCAGCAGAGTACGAGGCATAATACAAACCCTCTCCACGCACCGCAAACAACATACACCAAAGGCTCCAACCCATAAGACTAGTGGGACTCATATGGGGAAATAGCCGTCTTTGGTCATTGCTGCCGCCATAATGATCATTACAAGCTATATTGTAGTAGTATATTTGCTATCTACGGTCATATTCATTTAAAGGTTTTGTAATATAATAGTGAAAAGATCTACAACACAATAAGGTGTTTCTCATTAAAACTAGGTACCTTGAATCAACATATTTATGTATTTATTTCTTTAAGTGTTTAATAAAAATATATATTAAATAAAGGGGGGAAAACTAGAGAGGCAAACCAAGGACACGCCAAAATACAACTAAAAGGAAAAGGAAAACATTAGGAAACAATAAAAGAAAAAGGAGCTATAACATGGCACTTTTCCAATCCCTAACTGAACCTACTAGAGATACTCCTTGGAAGGCCCCAAACCTCTGCCCAAAATGAAGCCCGAAACACGATCCTCTCCCAAAGAATAGTAGAACGACACTTGCCATCCAAGAATCCTTGAATTCCTTTAGATCCATATGCTCCAATCAAAAAACAAACTGAACACTTCACAACATCTCCTCAGAGCGGAGAGAAATCCACTGTTCGTCTCGCAATGCAAAAAAGGAACTCCATAACCCCCAAGCCACATGGCAATGCAAAAAACAGATTTTCTTTAGATGTATTTGTCTACGGTTTATAAAAAACAAAATGTGATATTACAGGATTTATTTGATGTATTTATCTACGGTTTTTAAGAGATAAAACGTGATATGACGGACTATGAGAGGAAATCTAGCTCACATATATAGTCATTTGAGTAAATTTGAGATCCTATCATTGAAGGTTAAAATTTTAGAGGTGTGCGAGTATTATGAGAAAACCTAATAGTACCTTTACTCATCGAATTAGTAAGAATTCTTTTTTCTACCAAATACTTAACAATTTTCAACTCTCTTGTGATTATTAATTATTAGAATACCAATTTTAGTTTACGGTAGCAATACAGAAGAACAATATCAAAATTATAAGAAAACAAAAGGCAGGCACACTAGCTAAAATTTCACAACAATGTGAAATGAAGTGAGCAAGGTTAAATGAAGTAAGCAAGTAAACTCAAGACCAAAATCATATGTGCTTTATTATTATGTATAAAAGACCCTCTCGTATTTGCAATTATGGTCTAGGAAGCACCAACATTCCTTGGAACTACCGGTGGGTTTCAAGTGTTCGACATGTGAGACACCCAATGACCGAGCCACATCTTTAACTTATGTTCATGATGAAAGTGCTTAGTTTTAATGTTAGGGAACTCGAGGATCGCGTAAAGTGTAGGAAGGTTCGAGAGACTTTGATTAACGCTAACCCCGATATAGTGATGCTTCAAGAGAGTAAGAGGGAGGGGGTGTGTAATATGCTGGTTAAGAGTAATTGGGGTACTAGGTTTAGGGAGTGGGAGTTCTTACCGTCGGTAAGGGCATCGGGAGGGATTCTTGTTATATGGGATTCTTGCCTAATGTCTAGGTTAGAGGTTGTCCATAGGAGGTTAACTTTGTCGATAAGGGTTAATGTTAGGGGTTTTGGGAAGTGGTGGATAAGTGCGGTTTAGGGTCCTTGTGGAACACGCGGACGTGAGTTTTTTTGGAACGAGCTTCATGGTTTGGCGGGTTTATGTGGGTCTCTGTGGTGCATTGGGGGCGATTTTAATGTATTTCGCCGATCTAGCGAAAAGATGGGGGGCCTAGAATTACCACGAGTATGAGATGCTTTGATGAATTTATCGAAGAACGTAGTTTACGCGATTTACCTCTTTCTAATGCTATCTTCACCCGGTCTGTGTCTGGAGAGAGGAATTGTGCTACTAGGATCGAGAGATTTCTCATCAGTAATTCATGGGAGGAGACGTTCCCCGACTTGATTCAGTCACTTCTTCCTAGAATTGTCTCGGATCATTTTCCTATTACGCTCGAATCCACTCTGATTCGGTGGGGTCCTACCCCTTTTCGTTTTGAGAACATGTGGTTATATCACCCGGGTTTCAAAGAATTAGTGAGTAAATGGTGGGAGGAGTGTGTGGTTGATGGGTGGGGAGGTTTTGTTTTGATGCGGAAGTTGAGAATTTTGAAGGAGAAGTTAAAACTTTGGAATAAGGAAGTGTTTGGGGACATAAGGGCAAGAAAAGGTGAGCTTATTAGAGAAGTTGAGGAGTTGGATAATGTAGAAGAGTCTAGGTGTTTGTCTTTTGAGGAATTGAATAAACGGTCTAGACGTACTGAGGAACTTGAGGATATTTTATTTAAAGAAGATGTAAGCCGGCGGCAGAAGGCGAGAGTGCAGTGGGTCAAGGAAGGGGATTGCAATTCCAAATTATTTCGTAGAGCGGCTACAGGTAAGCGTAGACGAGGATATATTAAGGAGATTGAGATGGAAGATGGAGCTATTGAGAGAGATTCGGGGACCGTAGTTAGCGAGATTTCTGGTTTTTACAAGAATTTATATTCAGAGGATATTACGAATCGACCAATGATTGACGGGCTCAACTGTAGCCCTATTTCAGATGAGAAGGCAATGAGGTTAGAGAGACCGTTTGAGGAGATAGAGATCCGCCAAGCCACTTCAAAATTAGAGAGAATGATGTCTGAGTTCTTTGCTAATGGGATAGTTTGCCAAAGTATCAATTCCACGTTCATAACCCTCATTCCTAAAAAGGAAAGGTCACTCAAGATTAAGGATTTTCGGCCTATTAGTCTTGTGACTAGCATTTACAAGATCATTACTAAATTGCTATCTCGCAGACTTGGTGAGGTATTGGGTGATACCATCTCTGAAGCTCAATGTGCTTTTGTTAAGGGTCGTCAATTGATTGATGCTTCTCTTGTAGCAATTGAGGTTGTAGATGACCTGAGGAGAAGAGGTAGGAAAGGGTTAATTCTTCAATTAGATTTTGAGAAGGTGTATGATAGGGTTAAATGGCGATTCCTTGATCAAGTTATGGATAGGAAAGGTTTCGGTACTAGATTGCGGAGATGAATCCAATGGTGTCTTTCCTCTTCCTCGTTCTCTGTCATGGTTAATGGGGAGCCTAAGGAGTGGTGTCGTGCTTCTAGAGGTCTTCGTCGTGGAGATCCTATGTCTCCTTTTCTTTTTACACTAGTTGTGGATGTTCTTAGTAGGTTGCTAATGAGGAGTGAAGCAAGGGGTGTCTTAGAGGGCTGTTGGGTTGGAAA
>JAOTQG010033078.1:0-15245 GCA_025631175.1 Iris virginica
TCTCTCTCTTACTTTTTACTTTAATCATTACAAAATCCCAAAACCAAAAAACCAAACCCATCACAAGAACACACCCTTAAGGATTAAGTAGTAATTTGGTCCCAAACTTAGATTATTTCCTAACTATATTTCCTAAGTCACTCATCCCTCATTTGGATTTCCTATTTCGGTCATTATGATGAACATTTAATTTCCTTTTTTTCTTCTTTTGACCTTTTTGGGCAAATGTTTACTTTCCTTCCACTACCTTCTTCGTCCGCCTCCTCTTCATAATCCATGCAAATACTCACATCTCCCATCAAAATACCATCCAGCAAAAAGGAATAAATTGCTCTATATGTAACGGTATACATATTTGGTTAGATTCATTTTAACAACAGCCGTGTGTAACACAGTAGTAAGTTTACAATCTATAAAGAATCGTACATGTGTTATTGCCTGCTATGTTACCTCACCCTTCATTTTCCATAAGTATGTCGACATGTCACAGCATAGGTGTGTGTGGCTTGGCATTTCACACTACATTGAGTGCAAAATCTTGAAATTCTGGCAGTTCCAACACCAAGATATGTTCCTCATAGCAAGTTACAGGTAAAATAGACTGCCTACAGGCATGTTGGTTCAGGTCTCACAGCATGTTTGGGGTTTCCAAGAGATCCTCAAAAAGGATTAAATACCGACAAACCAATTAGCTTGGTAAGAGGTACTTACTCCATCCCACTTCAAAAGGTATACTTTCCTTTTAGTGATCCAACTTGAGAGTACATTTCTTTCTTATGAAACTTTTTCTTAACCTATTGATTATAATATCCTTGAACTTGTAGCCAAGCAAAATCATGGGCATCAATTAAAGTAGCATAGAGGCACACAATATATGGGTAAATTAGAAAGTTAAAGCTTTTTATTATTTTAATAATTTTGCACTTAGTAAAGTTAAAGTGTACCTCTTGAAATGGGACAAAGGGAGCATCATTTTAGTATTTTTCAACTGTAAGTCCAAAAACATGGTTTCAAGTGGGATATTGAGCAATTACATTTTCTATTATGCAGGAGATTGTGTAGATAAAAATCAAATTATTTCAACAAATTCAATTTCCATAAGTTCAGCACCATATTCATTTCTTGAAAAGATAAAGAGAGCAATCGGCATTTCAAAACTGAATCTTGTATTATTCTTCCAAGGGTCCAACAGATTTATAATGGTGCGAAACTTTACAAAGTCCATCGCAAAAACGATCATCATGCACTTGATTAAATTGTAAGCACCATCGTATCGCTCCAATAATGCAATAAATTACAAAAATGGTTCCTCTGTGCCTTCAAGCAAGCACAATTCAATGACTTAGCCAAAGCTAAGCGCCATAGTATTAGCAGTTTCAATAACGCAACTACAAAACTGATTCCTCTGCATCTTATGCAAGCACAATTCAATGACCTAGCCAAAGCTTGGGTCCATAGCATAAATGAATTGCTTTAGTCTTGAGCAAGCACAATTCAATGACCCAGCCCAAGCTTCGGTACATAGCATACATGATACATCATTGTGTGCCCGTTCCCCCAGCAGCCCAAGGTGAATATTTGGTAGCTAGCTTGAGTTTGTATCATATCTTGGGTTTCATAAGCTAAGTCTTCCCACTTGCATATTGCCTGCTTTCTGTATGTTAGTCCAGTTATTGGAAATTATGCATGAACTTCACCTAGGTCTCAATGTACGTGCAAGGATCACACTTGTCGAAAACAAAACGGGAGCGAAACAGCCTGCTTTTCCCTATGATTAAGCCCCCTAGAACGTTTATCCTAGGATTCCTTCCGTGTTTGATTTACTGTGATTAAGCATTAACTGTAAACTGTTGGCTCATGAGAAATCTCTTGCATAGTGGAATAATAAAGATTAATGGACATGCTGAGGCTTGCTACAGCAATTGGCTGAAGGGAGGACAAGACAGTTATGAACAAAGAAAAACAAGTGGATTTATAAAAGGTCATTGTAATATTACAACTTGTTAAGATTGGAGATCAAATAATATTAACTTGGTCTCCCAATTGGTAATGCAACAGAATTCTCCGGTCATGTTATGCTCTTGCCTTTAAATGATAGCGTCTTGGCTTATTTCGCCATTTCCAAGAGATAATTTCTGCTCGAGCATTGATGAGCATTCAAGTCAATTAGAGGCCAAATGATGATTAGTGACCTAATTCCATCCGTGTTTTCAAAGGTACGTTGACAAAAGACATTTATCCTCTGCATTTAATACAGTTAGAGGCTCTTCCTTGCAATTAAAATAAGGTACGCTTTGTTTTCACATTGCAAAGCAGAAGAGTAATTTCATCTAGGATTAATGCATTTCTTATTAATTAATAACAAATACTCCCTCCTTCCTACTTCAAGAGTTGCACTATCCATATTGGGTTGTCCCATTTGAAGAGTTACATTTCCTTTTTATGCCATGATATTTGGCAAGAATACCCTCCCTTTTCACGAAGTACAAACATGGGCCTATATGTAGGGATAATAGAGATAACTTACATGTTTTCAACTCTATCTTAATCTATGTGCCGAGTAACAAGTGTAACTCTTGAAGTGAGACGGAGGAAGTACTTATCAGTTGATTAAGGATGTTTGAATCTAGAAGCATTTTACCCTGGTAATTGAGTTCACATTAAAGTTGTCATAATTCCTGATCATTAATCACAGTAAATATTACATAATAGAAGATTTTTTCTTTGTAACCTAAGAATATTGCATGTTCCCTTGCCAGGGTGAACCTTTCATCGTTTCCATGTGTTTAGTTCTCAGAAATCAATTTCGTCTTTCCTTTCAATTTTTTGGTCTTGTGCTTATAAAATGGGGTTCTCATACCTACTCTTACATATAACTTCATTAGAAAACTTTCAGCATATTTTCTGAAATTACCTAAAGAAATTTTACATAGCTAAACAGTTTGGTAAGAGGAATGAAAATTGTTGAAAGAGCAAACAAGGAAGAGAAATCGGTTAACTCACTGTGAACGAGGAGCCATTCCACTGGCATTCCCAAAGTGATGGCCAGCAACTACAACTGGAATTCCATGGTTTCCAGCTGCAATGGAAGCTGTATGCCTGAAATTTTTAATGTGCTATCAGGTAATTATAGATATTTAGATGAACTGAATATAATAAACAATGAATAGCTAGGACACAAATATGGAGCATAAGAAGGTCCATAATTTATACACCCTCCGGTCTGAAATATTTGTCTTTTTTTTATTGAATACTAGTGTAAGCCTGTGCTCTCGCATTCGGAAAAAAGAAAATATGATTTTGTAAATATATTTTATGTATTTTTTCATTCTTTTTATTTTTTTAATTCAAACTTTTAAAATTATTACGGAAAACCATTGTGGTGGGTGTTGGTTTTGGAGAACAGATCTTTTGACCACATTATTGGATGGATGAAAAAGTTCATCAACCCATCAATTAATGGTGTCACCTGAGAATGCAACCCTGTTCCAACCAATAGTACCGCCACCGCTGAATCTGCCCAACAGTTTCCCACATTTCTTTTGCATTTTATCACAACCGTTCAAAAGGAATGGTTGAGATTTAAAAATAAAAGTGCTGTTCAAAGTATTGTTCATGGGACTGAGGTGATTTATACTATAGATGGTCTAAAATAATTCACATGTTGACTAAAATCATTCAAATTCCAATTTCACCCATGCGTTTTTGAGTAGTTGGAGTGACAAATTAAACAGAGAATAATTAAAGGGTAAATCTGGTAATCTACTTCATTAAGTTATAGTAATAATAGCATTTCTTAAAACTTGTGTGGAGTCAAAAAGGGACAGTAAATCAGACCATGGGGAGAAACAGATTAAAATATATATATATATATATATATATATATAAAATGCACTAGTTCCAAGCAGTGTATGAAGTTGTTGGCATTCTTACCATTACCTCTCCACAGTCACTATAGACTATTTTATACCCCCTCCTTTCAGTCAAAAGGTCCTACTAATCCTCAGAACCAAGATAGTACACTTTTTAAAGCAGTGTGTAAAGTTTACTCACATTCTTACAATTACCTATTGAAAATTAAGCTTACAATGGCAACTAACCTCTAATTTGACATGATAAAAGTATTTCTCATAATGCTCAAATGCAAGGGTAGACATGTACCTCTTGAATAGTTAACAATTCAAGCGGCACATCTTAAATGGAGAAGAAAGACTACTATCTGTGGAATGAGACCTAACATGGTTCCAAGTCCCCTGGGACACGTCCTAAAGTTGCCAAATAACCAAAATACCCCTCGTCATCAAGAGAGAGAGAGAGTGAGAGAGTCTGCCATATGAAGCATTGCAGGGGGGATTCAATATATGCTTGGTAGTACACCCATTGCAAGATGCGAAGACACTTAAAACAAATCAAAGCTCCAATACGCTCACACAGGGAACCCCCTTGCCTTGACATAGGGAACCCCTCATCTCCACTTCAAAGCACTCCCTCGGAAGAGCACCTTCACGCCTCGGATCAATCAGAGTTTTCAAATGGTCACTAAGATCAAGAGCCGGTTGTTATGACCTTAGCCTTGAATAGGCCTCCTTGGGACACTCGTTAAGAGCTAATTCACCAACAAGACTTTCATTAATTAGTGATCACTCAAGTCATAAGTTCAGTAGTCAGTTTTGGGATTTCATGCAAGTCATTCAATGCTAAGCATCTAGCTCCCAAGACTTAGCTCCGACATTTATCGATTTGGACAAGCCCCAAGGAATAGTCTCCATTGATCAGTGATTATTAATGTGTAACACTGCTCCACAAGGTACCCCTTGACTAGGCTCATCCTAGCTCTACTTGTTACGGACTGCATTATGGATACATTGTAGTCATCTTTAGAGTCAAATTTACGTGTTATCAATCAATTATAACAAGTTTGAACAAGTACTCTTGGTATATTAAGGCAAACCGCCTTTCACAAACACAAATTGACACCAATCTCTCATCAATGACCCAAAACCTTTCCATTACAAAAAGGCAATTGCAAGTCCCAGTTAGGAAGATGAACTATGGAATGGTAACTAACTAAAAAGCTCTAAAAGCAATCGGAACAAGCACAAATACTTGGAGAATAGAAAAAAACTCACGTCCCGTGGCCATCGCCATCAAATGGTGAAGCATAATCCTGAGTTGCATTAAATATTCCTCTTGTTATAGCAGATGCTGCAAAGTGGCGTGCCCCAACCAGCTTTCTGTTACAGGACCCAGAAGGGAAATCTCGAGTGACTTCGCAAATGCCATTGAAGTGCTCTGGAACTGGATAAGTATTTCCAGCTATATCATCAGAGAAGCTTACATGCGATGGATCAATTCCAGTATCGATAAACCCGATAACTATTCCTTCTCCAGCAGTCACATATCCACCCTCTTGGGGCCAAGCCCCCTGAGGTAGACCAAGAAACTGTGGAGTGTGAGTTGTAGCAGTTCTAACAGAAAAATCCAATATCACATTTGCCACTTCTCTCCTCCCTGACAGCTTTTCTGCCTTCAGATTTCACCAACAGTACAAGTTTTACAACTTACATAAAGAAGAACACAGTTAAACAACCCTATATGAAGCGGGATTCTTATATATACATATATAACATGCACAAATAGTAAGACAATCACATATAAAACAGCAACGTCACATTCTACGATGATGGCACTGATAATGAATATGTAACCACTGCATATCCTGAAGATCATACCTGTTGAGGAGTTATAAGCACGGCGAATCCATTTATCAAATAATGATAACTGTATAGTTTCAGATACTTCTCGCCTCTCAAAGCTCTCCTCAATAGTGAATTATGGAATCTCGCAATATTGAAACCATGATGTTGATCTGTTCGTGAAATGTTGCTGAATAGAGCACCCAAAAAATAGAAAAAGAGGGGAGAGAGAGAGAGAGAGAGAGAGAGAGAGAGAGAGAGGAGGTAAAGAAGATTCATCAAGAGAGTTATACAAAACCTAAACTTCTTTAATTTCTAAAATTGACAAGTAGAACTGAAAATGGAAATAGAACAGGGCAAAACAAGGTGCCTGTCAATAAGCAGTATGTTGCAAGTAAACTCAGACATTTTCTTAACTTTTTTAGGGTAGGTGAAATGATGAAACAATTAAAAGTAATTTCTACAGTTGATAGAGAATGGCTTTGGCATTACAGGAAAAATAGCATTATATGTGCTGAAAATATGGCCTGCCATCACAGAAAAGAGAGCGAGATTCCTACATTTAATTTTGGTCTTCCCAAAAGAGCCATGCTCTTTAATTACAACCAATAATTTCCACTCAGAAACAAGAGAATTCCTATATATATCATGCAACGGACTTATTCCGCTACAAACCACTTTTCGTACAAACCGTGAGAACAGTTGTATCTTAGTACATTTATGCTGTATATTAGTTATATGTCTGGATTTTGTAAAAAAAATCCAACAAAAGAAATTTTTTAAGAATCATCAAAAATATACTAAAATATAGTAGGTTCGTAAATATACAACAAAATAACTAAAATACGATAAATTAACGAAGATACAACAAAAATCTAACAAGATACAACAGGATTTACAACAACAAAAAAACTAAGATACACCAAATTTAACGAAGATACAACAAAAATGTACTAAAATACAACAGATTCGCACGTTTGTACGATATTAGTGGTTTGTACCGGATCACTTTCCTATCATGCAATATATAGATATATATAAATATCATGCAAAGGAAGTTGATCAATTGCGAACCTCTCCTTAGTTGCAAACTTGCGACTAAGGAGAGGTTCACAATTATAAATTTCATTGTTCACATATTTCAAGTTTATTTGCGAACCTCTCCTTAATTGACTTTTCATGGTTCACAATTATAAATTTCATTGTTCACATATTTCAAGTTTATCGGTTAAAATTCATGTTTCACGGTTATATTTCATGGTTCACATTTATATTTCATGGTTCACAGTTACAAATTTCATGGTTCAACGCGGTTCGCAAATTCGCAAATAAGGAGGGATCGCAGCCGAACACCCCCTCATGCAATATATATATATATATATATATCATTTCATTGATTTATATGCTGCAGGCGGAGGAATTATTAGGGATGTGGAAGGGCAATAGATCTATGTTTTTTCATCTTTCTATGGGCATGGATCAAACATGTTTGCTGAGATTTATGCTCTATTTCAATGGGTTTGTTGGCTTAAAAAAAACGTCTTTGAAGCGGAGGTGGAGGGGGATTCTAAGGTTTTATATGACATATTGATTCATAAAGTAGATCTTGTTTGGAAATATTGGCATCTAGTTCAGCAAATATTTCGAAGAGCCTGCAATTAACATTCTCCCATTGCTTCAGAGAAGCAAACTCGGTAGCCGATAGTTAAGAAAACTTTGGTTTTGACAAGGCCAGGGACTTTCTATGATATGCATAACTCCCTAGAAAAGTTAAAGGTATTTTTGCATTAGACCTGAATGGCTATCCACATGTTAGATTTCTGAATGGCATTCCAAGTGGTCAGGGATTAAGCCATTACTTCATTATATTTTCTTTTATTAATAAGTTTTTGAGGGTGCCGTCCCTCTTTCGTAATATTATATTTAAGTAAAAGTACATTATTAAGAAGTTTGACATTTTGAATGAGACTCTTCTCGAGATGGAGGGAGTGAAGTAGTTAATTGAAAGAATACAAAGACCCCAATCCCACATTTTGGAAAGTTACAAGGAAAGAAGTAAAAAATCAATCACATACAAAGGCTGTATCCACTAACACTTCAGTTTATTGACTCTTAAGTCTTAAAAAGTGCAAGATGGCCGATTTTGAGGGGCAAAGTAAGTGCACTTGTCTTTGAAAGTTCACCCATTTTCCATGTATTAAGCCTGAACTTTAGCGTGGATACGTTAGGAAAGAAAGCAACAAGAGGTGACAGAACCAATAAAATACCTAAAGCATCCGCAATAGCTTGTTTTCTCAATAAACCCAATGGGCCTTTTTTTTTACACAGGTTGTGAGCATCGGCATGCACAGTCAATCAAAGGATAACATGAATGGTTACTGGAAATTAAAAAGTTAATTTTTGCCTGTTATGAGTCGATTTCTCACTAGACTATATACCTAAATTTCAAGAACTTCATTAAGAAGTTAATATGGATTCCTGCTAGAATGATTGAGGGCATTTTGAGCCAATGACTAAATCCATATAAGCACATACACACCAGAATATGATTATATGGAAGAATTCATCCCAAGAAGTACATACTGAGGGCATTCATGATTAAAGAACAATTGCAAATGTGCCACATACCATGCTCACCATCATTGCTAGTTCCACAATTTATGCTTGTCATCATTGTGGGCTTTAAAACATTATTCTTGTGAATATTATGTAAAGGCATGTAAGTACTTTGCCCAAGCCCACATGCCCCCAATCAAAAATTACTACCAACATTCACTGTGCACCTCAGTATATAATTTGGTGGTCAGAAGGGCCAACCAATACCCCCTGGAACCCCACCACCAACTATATGGAACAACAAAAAATAAGATGACCCATAAATTGCACATATTTGACCTCACATTCCCTCACCCACCCACCAAAAGAAGTAAAAAGGACAAAAAAAAATGCCAATTTTAATTTGACCCTAAAAAAGATACTTCTTTATCCCAATTATTAACATCTCAACTCTAACCTGTAGCTTTTCATTGTTTTACCATTTTATTACCATCTAGTTACAGAAACATGATACTTCTATGAATGGGCATACAAGAAAAAGATGGTCCTCCAAAGTGCAATTCACAGAAAATGGAGAAATAAATGTAGAAAACTGAAAATTAAGACTCCTCAAATAGGAATACCTTTGGGGGACAGATGAAGTACATGATAAAGAACGAAAATTCCAACAAAAACATAAAAAAAAATTAAAAAGAAAGAATCCCAAAACAAAATATTTAAGCGTAAAAAACAAAAAGAAAGCAATTAATTGGCTACCTATGAGAACAAACATTAACCCAATTAAGTTTATTAAAGTGAAACAAAAATATATGCATATATATATATATATATATACCTGGTGGGTTTGTCAAGCCTATTGAGTCTGCCAGACCCACCATTGATTGAGCTATTAATCTTGTTCAGTATGAGCTCCCCACTGTATTTGGCATGAACAGGAGCAGGTGAACGAGGAGGGGATTGTTTGAGAGTGACAATGTAGACAGCAGCAGATACTGTATCTTGGCTAGTAGTATTCTCCTCACCACAAGCCAAGACAGCCAACAGAAGCACCACCATTAACTGTCCCATGCCCTCCATTTTCAGGGAAGGGGGAGGAAGAACAGGACAACAACAACAACGGCAACAATAGTACTCCCAAAACCAAAACCAAAACCAACTTCTGAAAAATTTCAAGAAGTTCCTACTTCAATAGAGAAACTGGGAAATGGGAATGTGAGAGTAATGGGGGCCTCTAGTGAGAGGGAGAAAACCCCAACTTTTTCTTTTGGTCACTTTAGAGGGAGGGAGAAGCTTGCAGAAAACTTTCTTGGGTGGAGTGCACATGAGAACGCATTTGTTTTTGTTTTTGTTCAGTGTGTAATGGCTAAAGTAAACAAGAAATGGAAATTGGATGAGGGAAAATCATAACGTTTTGCTTTTGTTTTTATTCCCTCCTCCTCCTTGTAAGTTGTTAATGTTTGAGTTGGAACTTTGCAAATGAATTGGTCTCCAAGGTGTCATTCCTCCCTTTTCCCCCTTCTCTTTATTTCTGTATATAATAATACAGCCAGTGACCCAGTTAGTAGATATCCATTCTACAACAACAGTCAAATGGGGGATAAAATTATTTGGTGCTGTTATTTGCACACTTTATTTTTTATAAGTCTACACTCTTTTACAATTTTTCAAAACTATCTTAAATATAAATACTATAATACCCATACTAATAAAGTTAGATGTTCACACTCATTTCAACTAATTAAAAAAATGTTAAATACACACTTTTAGGATTTGCATTGGATCATAAATTGGATGACGGCGATGCTGATTTTGAATTGGCTGAAGTCCTGAACCAAAATGCTCAGCAAAATCCGATGAAACTGAGATGTCCGCAAGGTATTCCACAAGAACAAGGAGCAGGAACCGAATTGAACTGAAGGAAAATGTTGCATAAAATTATAGACAAGCGTTGTTTACCAAGAGACCCCTAGTGATAATGAAAATGGAGATGCAGCTGCAGGAAAAAAAATGTAATAGGCAGGATGTACAAAAACAGATCTGTTGGCACATACCTTTGGATTGAGTGATGCTAATACAATATTTCTTAAGCGATGATTAGCCAGGAAGAAACTCAGTATATGCTTATGTTATTATCAGCAATCTTTTGGCATCTTTTTGGACCTACTCGAAGATCTCATCACTTGGGAAATGCTGCTTAAAAAAAATTTGCTTTTGAAGTGCAGAGGAATTTAGGTTTTTGTCGAATAAATTTTTTCAGAAATGCAAGGATTTGCAGCTTATTATTATTTTACTTAAAATTTAAATAATAAATAAAAAAAAAATAACTAATTTAATGATTGATATTTAAAATTTTTTTTCAAAAAAAAAAAAAAAAAAACGAAGAAGAATTATTAATCTTACGGGCGTGTATTTAATAGTTTTTTTAAGTTAAAAGGAGTGTGAACATATAACTTTTATTAATAAGGATATTTTAGTACTTTTGATTAAAATATTTTTTTTAAATTAAATATGAGTGTAAACTTATAAAAAATGGAATGTGTACACCCAAATTATTTTATGCTTCATGATTATAACAATAGAAAGTTATATTAAACCACCCTGTGATTTCACCTTTTCTCCACTCACCTCCTTAAACTATAAAACCCAATACAACAATCCACTCACACTCATTAATTTTACGGCCCCAACAGCCCAGTAAAAACTGAAAATGGCTAAAATAATGGTATAGTCAACTTCGGTTCAGGTCAGAAAGTCAATTTTTGGTGATTTTATGTGATATTTTATAATGATTAAAGTGAAAAAAATAAGAAAGAGATAGAAAAAATTAATAATGAAACTCATAAAAACTTTAAAATAAAAAAATAATGATAAATTAACATCGTGTTCATAATTTTCTTCAACTATAGGGAAGAATGATGCAATATGTAAAAAAGTGTAGGAAAAGTAGATACAAGAAGCTTTGGTCGAGTTCTTCCGAATGTTTTTCACTCAAATTTTTAATTTTTAATTTTTTTTCTCTTATTAATCTCACAATTTTTCTATCTATCTCTCTTTTACTTTTTAATTTAATTATTACAAAATTTTAAAAATTAAATCAAAAACCCACTAAAGGCATAGCCCATACAAATGTCCATTTTCTAACTTTGTTATCTTGTACTACTTCTGTCCCGTTTAAAGAAATATATATTTTTTAGGACAATTGGACCAAAATTCAAATATTTTTTATGAATTTCTATTGATTTGACCAAACAAAATCACTTTTTTTTGTAAAATATATTAAATATTATAAGTTTCATTTTCATATTTTTTGAAAAAAAATAAATATATGCCTCAAATTTAAGTGTGAAAAATCGTTAATTTGACTGTAAAAATTAAACTGTAACTCTTCAAGTGGAACGAAGGGTGTAGCAGTCAAGCATAATTACTAATTTCATGATCAAGCTAGACATCCTATGTCTAGGGCTATATATGCACGTCGTCGCAGTCATGATGGACATTAATCTCCTCGTTTGAGAGCTCTACCAATATTTTTGTTTTTCAATTGAAAATTATTAAATTGTTTTTCATTTATTTTTTTTTTTTGATTGAACATGGATTTGTGGGGTGTGGATTGATTTGGCGATGGGATGAGTAAGTAGCGAGATGGTAAGACGAAGAAGAAAGGAGGACACAGCATGTCAAGGTTGTATTGAGTTCCATAATCGATATTTTCGAAATTGTATTAGACTTTCTTTGATGCATTGAACTGCAAAATCACTGTTTTGAAAAATATATATATTTTCATTCTTCTTTGAGAATAATTTTTGGAATTTGGATTGTTACAATGATGGTGGTTGATTGGTAGTGTGATGTTGCAACAACAAAAATGAAAGAGTGATCCAATCAAGTACCCAAATTGTTTGATTAGGGACTTTTGATTTTTTGATTGAAAATAAACATTTAGGGGTAGGGTTTTTCTAACTGTGGTGGCAATAGTAAGGTGGTCACTCTGTACGTATAAGAAAGGAGTTCATTCTAAATGATATTAATATTTTGTAATGATTAAAATAAAATAATAAAAAATGATAAAATTTTTAAAATTAAAAAATTAAATATCATGATAAATTGATTTAATGACTCAACCCCTAATTTAAAACTAAAGTAAACAACAAAAATTGAGCATCAATTGTTATGAACTAGCACGTCTGTTTTTATTTTCTGAAGCAACGGTCTGTAAAATTGGGACAATGGGGGAGTGGGGGCCTTAGGGAGAAAATGAAAGGTTGATGGTTTGTTTGGGAAGGAAAAGATGGCTCCTCCTCCTCCTCCTTTTGGCCATTTTCAATGATGGTGTATCAGATTGGCTTTGAATGGACCCCACCCTTTCCAACGTTCTTATTTTCCGGAAAATATTTGACTTTTGTCATCCCGTGACTCGGAGAGGGGAGAGAGAGTGGCCTACTAAGTACTAACTACTGCCCTTTTGAGAATGTCAAGGGCATCTTGGTAATCATCTTGGAGAAATAATCAATGAAATAATAAATTATTTAAAATATAAAACTCCCAAGTAAAGCTTTCTTCATATTTTAAATTAATAATTTATAAATAAATTATTATTATTGATAATCTTTAAAAAATTAAAGAGGATCAGAGCACAAAAATAATAAATAAAATAACAAAATTACATATTGAATGATGATCCAAAGTTTAAAATTTTTATTTTTTATTTTTAATTTTTATAAATATTTTATACTATAAGTGCATTACTATCTACTGCAATAGGTTAGTAATTATGCATAACATAACATAATTAAATATTCGACAAAACTTGTCAAAATTTGCTGAAAAGTCCTTCAAAACCCATTAAGGTTCATAAAATTCTTGGCTTGCAAAGTCTCACATAGGCTCGTGAGCAATTTACAAGTCTGTCACGAGCCACACCAAGCTCATTTATTTAAATTCGACTCAAATTCGTAAAAACTCAACTTATAAAATTAAAAATATGAAAAGATCGATTCGAGTGCGTGAAAAAATTCGGTTCATATACAACCCTACCCTCAAATATGGCCCTGACCTTCTCTTGATTTCATTTTTTTTCCATTTTAATTACATAACAGCAATACGAGAGTGTTAGTTGACTTTTCAACCAAAAATTGTCGTTACCAATAAATTGGGGATTTCTGTGCCCATAAATGATATATCATCAATTTAGTAGTTAGGATTAATTATTTATTTTTATAAATTCTCAGTAACATCTTTTTTACTACTCATAATTTTTCATACTATATTTTTGTTTCACCGTTATTTTTCCTTTTTGATAAAATTACTGCATAAATGTTTATTAATTAATATTCTTAAAAATCACACCATGTCGATTTAAAGGAAAATAGTTTTTCTTCTTTTTTCCATGAAGTAATATGACCGTATCTCTTCCCTCCTAGGTAATTACAATTTTGCCATTATCAAAAAGTATAAAGACATTTCTTCTTCTCCCTTTCTCACTTTACGCTTCCATATCTTCCAGAGCTAGAGAGAGAAGTAGAGTTTTGAGAGAGAGAAATCAAGCTGCCCTCATCTTCCTTCGTGTTCCACTGCTCTTTTCCTGAGTTCCAACCATTCTCAGTTTGATTTTGTTCACTCTAGTGTTTTTCACAAGTTTGATTTGCGTTGAGACCTGAGTGTTCAAGCTTCTTGTTGCCGCTATTGTTGTCTGCTAAAGCTTCAAGCTTTGTTCCCTTTCTTACTCCGGCGATTTCTCCGGCCTTTTTTGAAGTCCCAGATTTCTTCTGTGTTTCTACATTTGTCTTCCTGTATTTTTGCATTCACCTTGAGGTTCTTTAAGAAACCCAGATTCTCCCCTGAATGCGCAAGTATTTCTAGTCTTGGATCTGGGCATTTTGCCCTTTTTTAGTTCTGGTTTTTAGCAAGCTTGAGAACTGCAGAGTCTGCCCTTGAATCTTCAAGGATTTTGGGTTGCCTTTGAACTTCCTCTCAAGAACACCTTCAACCTTCAAACGTTTTTCTGGAAAATACCTTCGTATTTTGGGTTTTGATCTTTCTCTGGATCTGTTTGTGGTCTTGGTCGCCTGAGATCTAGCGACCTCTCTGCGACCTTTAGCTTGCATCTTGAGTTAGCACCTTAGCTAAGTTTCTCACGCTTCATAACTGTAGTATTCCTCAACCCTAAAACTTTTACTTGGATAGGTCGCCTAGGGATTACCCATACCTCGCTCCCCCCAGTTTAAGTCGAGAAAACAGGAAAATGGATCATTTATATGTTGTTTAGGTTAGAAGCGACGGTCCCGACCTTCTGTGCCACCCCACTAGAGATGGTCATAGGGTTTGTACTGACGAGGAATGCCTAAAACTCCTTCGCATCTTTGGGGTAAGGGTTCGGTCGCTTCCTCCTCGCTGTCCAGCTCATCGGACTGTTCCCTTGGGTGCTCCCATCATCATAATTAAGAATTACACTGACATATTAGCTGTCCTTAGGACTTGTTATTTTCAAATTTCTGCTGACCTAAATCCTTCGGGGGCTGGTCCCTCGACTAGTCGCCAGAATTTTTCGGCAAGCAGTAGCTCCTCTTCCTCCTCTTCTTCTATTATCATTAATTCAAAATCTGAATTCTTTTCTTCTCCTAATGTAGATATGTCGGCCTCTGCCTCCCGTCATTCCTCGCAACACGAAGATGGCAATGAGGCGACCTCTTCCCAAGGCCGGGAATCAGGTTCGTCTCACTCGAGGAAGTGGAAACCCTTCCTGGAGGATAACAAGTGCACTTCCCAGATGATCGAGGAGCTGTACGACCGCTATCACATTGATAGGTCGGAATTCAAGCTATCCCTTCCTCACCCAAAGGCGACTTTCCAGGAGTTGCGATCTGACTCTTCGAAGGTCGCCATTTTTCCTTCTTTCTTTGAAGCCGGACTAAGGCTACCTTTAGACCCTTTTCTCTCTGAAGTTTTTCATTATACTAAATCCCTGTATATAATACAATAGTCAACCTTGTCACC
>JAOTQG010033189.1:0-15239 GCA_025631175.1 Iris virginica
GCAATGACGCTGCCAGCATTTCTACCATCAACCTCTGTAGCAGCAGATGGGTGATTGGCGCACCCATTAAAAAAAAAAAGGTATATAAATGGGTATTTTGGTAATTTGGTTGTTCCCTTAACATTTGGTTCCCTGTATATAAATGGGTATTTTGGTAATTTGGTTGTTCCCTTAACATTTGGCCGAAAAAATAATTCTTATTTAAGCCGTCAAAATGTAGAAAAGTGCATTTTGATAAAAACTGTTGTGAACTTGATTTTTTCAAAGGTGATTTTAATTTATTTATATTCATCTTAATTTATTATTAGTATTTTTTTACTATTTATGTATATTAATTACACTGCTTATTTACGGGAAGAGTAAGTTTAATATTTAATTTTTATAATTTATTTTGACATATAGTAGAGTCAAACGTCTCTAAATTAACTATAGGGTTTTATTATTCTAGACCTCAAAATTTTCGTGGATTTTGTACTAAAATAATTAATGTAGGCCCTATTGTTTAAATTTTGTTTCAATTAAATTTTTTTGGGTATATTAATAGTATTATTAAATTCAATAAATAAATATAGCACCTTTAATATTTTTTTTTGACACTATAGCACTTTTATTTTTACTCAACCGTTTATACTAATTTTCCCCTTTTCTAAATTAATTTCTCAGAAGTTTTCCCTGGTTACTGCTTACCTTCTGCACGCACGAACCAGCCTAGGGTTTTGAATCTCTGAAGCAAACGATAACTTGATCAGTCACGCGTTAGAGCCCTCCTTTCCTGAGTTAGGGTTTCAATCCCTTCCTCGTTTTGGTATAGGTGACAGTCTAGACTGCTGACAGAGCGTTCCTTTCACGATTTCTCTCGTGTTTCTCTTGATTAAATTTGTGGATGATTTGATCAATTTTGGCTTGGCATTTGGGAGGGTTTGGATCGGTTTTTCAGCAGCAAGAATGGTGGGTTATGGATCCTTGACGTCTCCACAGGTACATTATTGTTCTAATTTTGTTTGGTTAGCCGATTTAGTTCTCGCTCATTTTGATTCCTTGCCTTGTATTATGCGAGTAGTTCCGTTTAGTCGATGATTTATTGTTGTAATGCTGATGTTGAATCTCATTTTACTGTGTTATGTTAGAATTTTTCTAAGTTGCTGATTTTGGATCTCATTCCGCATTGAGCTATTATTAGTAACAGTTAACAGATACAATACAGTGATTATCTAGCATTCACAAGTATTGATGTAGGCTTTTCAGGGGGTTAATATTTCAGTTTATGTAGAGAGTGGAGGCGGTGAGCTGCACTGAAGTTTTAGTGCTGGGTCTTCATCTTCATTCTGCTTGAATTTCTTTTTGTTTTAATTTTGATAGTATTTCTTGCATCCCTGTTGTATATCCCTCTTTCTCTGAGATGAGGAAAACATAGTTTATTAAAAGTTCTAACTCCTGCTAAAATGGAAATACCTATAGTAAGAACATTGAATGAAACATGCCATTGATCATAGATCTCCATGCAGTATGCTTGCGCAATGAGTATGCTTAGACACTGTTTGAACAACACAGATAGTTAACATTTCCCCTCGACAGATGAAGTCAGTTTTTAGGAAAGTATCTGGTTACCGAAGAAGAAAGTATTTCATAGATGATCATTGCGAGCTAGCTTCACCATAAAGTATGGAAATACTGCCTGCAACAACAAGTTTTATGTGTGTTCTCTTGCGTAGTTAAGTACTAGTATGTTCGGAATTTATTACAGTTCCCTCCTTTGAGGCTTGGACTAATAGCAGCACATGTCAGTATGCTTGGCTTTCGTATAAATTTACGCTGCCTAGTAAAGTAATAATGTAAGCTGTTTGTTGTATTCTTTCTATTTCTTACATTGTTTAGATCGATATGCTGCCTTGAAATTAATGTAGACTTGTAATGCAGTATAGGAAATACAAAAATACAACACAAGCAACTGTGTTTTGCTTTCGTATACATCTATGCGGCCTAATAACGTGATAATGTAAGCTTTTTGTAGTACTTTTTTTTAAAAACCTTGTTTTGATCAATATGCCGGCTTGAAATTAATGTACATGTAATGCAGCATAAGAAATAGGAAAAAAATACAACAAAAGGTTTCTGTCTTTGGCTTTCGTATACATCTACGCTGCCTAATAAGGTAATATTTTAAGCTTTTTTTTTGTACTTTTTCTTTACCTTATTCAGATCAATATGTTGCCTTAAATTATTAATATTAAGTTTTTTGTGAGCAACCGGTGGGATTAGTTTTCCTCGGTTTATCCTTCTAATGTTTCAGCTTTTACCTTAATTTCGTCGTCGAGCTAGTAGTTCTACCACTGATTAGTGTTCATCTATGTCCGTTCTAATCAAGAAATTGACACTTCATTTTTGGTTCTACATCCTCCCCTTATGTGTTCCTGTTATCACATTAGCTTTCTGCTATTTATTCTCCAGGTTCTCAACTTTTGCTATTTTCGGTTGTTTTGAGAGAGAAGGCCCTTTGGGTAATCAAAGGAATCTGTGTTTGCCTAAGGAATCAAGTGGCTTAAACAGGTTAGCTTTGACACACTTATGAATTTTGGATATTCCCCATTCAAGTTTAGGTCGGCTACCTAATCTCTTTATGCCCTCTTATTTTTGCTAGTAAGTAGAAACTGTTGTGAGGACATATTTAGTTAGTATAGCTGTTCGAACTTGAGCACTATTGAGGTGTTTACTATACAACGGTTAAATTTAAATGTAGTGGGAAAATTTCTTTATGGGACCTATTCATAGTTATTAAAAGCGGTAGGTCAAGTTTAGAGGCGGGTGGCGAAAAGGTGTACAAGATGGGGAAAAATTGGAAAACATAAAAATTTATGTACTGTACAACCTAAGACATCTTAACATGTTATCAACAAGAATAATACATGAAATTAATGATATCATGTCACATACAATAGCATAACACAAGTTTCACTATCCAAAGAGATTCCGGCTACCAAAAATCACCTTAAAACTCCCAGAATCTGAAAACTAATCTAGGAATTGAGATGTACAAGTGCCAGCGACTGTCCAGGTCCGACCAGATTCCAGTTGCAGTGACCGGGAAATTTTCCGGCGACAGTTCTAGCGACTAATGCGGCAATGGCAAATCTGCAGGGGGATCGCCTTGACGAGACTAACACAGCTCTGCCATCAGATTGGGTATATATGCACGCACGATTCGTAGATCTGGAAAATAGTTTTAGATCTTGTCAGAAATCAGAATTCTAACTGTGGCCTAGCTTGGGCTGTACAAGGCGGTGGGCTGGCGCCCCTTACCGGCTTCCGCCTGAGGCGGACACCTTTAATAACTATGGACCTATTCAGATTGACCAAGGTACAATTGTCTTAATATTCCTTTTAATTTAGTTTTTCACTGGTCACAAGCTTTTTTGTGTCTTTATGTGATACCCCTTATCCCCACATTGGGTAGGAGTGGGAAATTAATGTCCCTTATTTTAGTGGCTCTCCTATTACCATCAAACAACAACTTATCCATGGACTTTTGGGTGGCTTGTGATTGGTCATTGTGGAACCAAGTGCCCGGTGGGCTAGTGGGTGGATGACGTGACGAGTCGAGTTTTCGGACTCCGTTCATTACAAATAGTATCTGAGCGAAACCCCGGAAATGTGGGAGCAAAATCTTGGGCGGGGCAATGTGCTCTCTCGCGGGAGAGAGTTGAATCCTACATCACCCAGGAGTATGATCTTGGTGGCGTGAGGCTTAGCCTTGACGAGGACGTCAATGGCTCGGGGGGGGGGGGAGGTTGTGACAGCCCATCATCCCACATTAGGTAGGCGTGGGAAATTAGTGTTCCTTATAGGTGGCTCCTCTATGGCTCTATCACCATTAAGCATCAACTTATCCATGGACTTTTAGGTGGCTTGTGGTAGGCCTTGTGACCTGGGTGCTCGGTGGGCTAGTGGGAGCTGACATTACATGACGGACTGTGTTTTCGAACTTCAGGCATTGACTTTATCCATTGAACAACTAATAGATTTATTTATTTATTCAGAGTGGTGATAGTTTTAGTGCACAAGTGAAAGAGGTTATTGAATTAGGATGAGGCCTTTGTTAATATCATTTGCGCAACTGCAAGCACTTGCAGTGGTTACTCAAATGAGCAAATCTAAACGGGAAAAGAAAGTTAAAGTCTTCCAGAGTTTGGGTTGTTCCAATAATGAGATTTCTTCTATTTTCGAAATTATCCTTCATCTATGCTTCAACTGAAAAGAAAATTATGGGTGGGATGGACTCTTGTGAATGAATTGGGTGCCAAGCCTAGCGATGTTACCAAATATCCGATTGTGCTTTATTTAGTTTAGAGAAGAGAATCATTCCAAGGTGTTCCATTGTCAGGTTTCTTCAGTTGAAGGGCTTGCTGAAATAGCACTTGAGCTTTGTTCGCTTCGGCTATGCGAGCTTTGTTCAGTAGACTGATTTTGTTTACTACCTCATATTTCATCCTTAGCTGTGGCCTCAACTCCTTTTGCTAACTTGTTTATCACTTTGAAAGAGTTTATTCGAAAAGAAAGCCATATCAAGTATTCAAGATAGTTAAAAAAGATTAGTGTAGTCCTTAAGAAAATGAGCTTGAGACAAAGTTGATTCGAGAGGGAGAGAGAAAGGCGATGTCTTTTTGGACCAGGTATGATTACAATTTTTTTGAAGAAATTAGAAACTTCTTCATTGGAAGAAAAGACGAGTCAATAGTGTTAAATTTGTATACAATTTCAAATGTTAATATCATCCGGCGATGTAAACTATGAATGAACGGAAGATGTTAACATCTCCGGATGATATTAACTTTTGAAAAATCAAGGACCAAGTATTGTCCCATGTTGCCTGTGAAAAGCTATTTCTGATTTTATTGTGCTATATTATCTGTGATCTAAATAATCTTGTTTCCTTCTCCAGTGTCTGCAAAACAGGATTACTGATGGATTTGGAAACAGAGAATAGGATAGCTGCCATTTTTATGAAAGAGGCAGCTGAATTGCGCCGACAAGCTGAAAAAGAGGGTATTAATGCTTATCTTCGACAGCCTAATGTTCGGGGCCGACCAAATTCCCGTTTCCTCACTGCAACTGTGCTTGGTGTTCAACAAGGTCAGTCCTTTGAACTGCTCTTGGATCCATGCATTATTTCATTATTAGTCCAGTCCGCCCTCTCATGCTTATCTGGTGTATCCCATTTAGAATGTTAAATGCCCGTAGCCTATCTATTTAGCACCCAAACATACAGAATGATTATATCATTTGCTGCTTTATATACTTCTTGATTTTTTAAGGTTTTTATTCTCCACATTTTCACGTCATCCTGATGTTGCTACTTTGTTCCAGCTAACCGAGTTGTGGAAGTAAATGAAATGTGGCGAGCTCGTCAGAAAGAGTTGGAACTGGACAATAGGTTTAATGGTGCACAGAGATCAGTGAGCAGAAGCGTTGAGCGTAACAGCGAGAGTGAGACTGGATGGAATACAAGGAAGAGGCTTGATCATGGTGAAAGAGAGTCTAGTTCTTCATGCTCATCAAGCAAAAGAGCAAGGGAAGATGCAGCACTGAGGGATGAGGATGTGGAGAAATTTTTACATTCAAGGTTGGTCTTCATTTATGCGTGCTTGAGGAGAGTGTATGGACCTCAACTTTACGAACACTTAATTTTGATTTACTTCCAAAACATATTTCAATACACGTATATAGTTAATGTGAATAGGGTCAAGCGCGGCAGGGGTGCTGTTGGCTCACGAATGGATGAACCTGGCCCGTACTTTACCGGTTCCAAGGGAAAGCAGTTGGCTGGGCCGGATGTGTGGTTGAGAGAAACATGTGATGATCGTGTTCTGCTTGGTCCAGAAAAACCTATCAGATCAAAGTATGCATCTTGTGAAGAAGACGAGTCCTCTGATAAGAGGTCAAAAAAGGTAAAGAAGGCTGGGTCAAGCAAGCACCGCTCCAAAAAGCACAGTTCGAAAATGAAGTCCAAGGATAAAAAGAAGAAAATGAGAAAGCAGGAGAAAAGAAGTAAGCATCACTGGTAAGGTTTGATATCTATACTCATTATTAGCCTCTTGGTTGGCATTTGTGTTGGTTCAAATGATAATCTGGGATATTGTGCTTTTTTGGCAACTGTATTGGAGGTAGTTTGATATGGGCATAGCCACATAGGGTCACAAAAACAAAAAGAAATGGTAAATATTATGACCTGAAAATAGTTCCTGCTAGCGCTCTCAACTTGTATATAGTTGTTACTAAGCTCTCGCACCCACATAGGGTCGCAGGGTAAATATTATGACCTGAAAAAGTTCATGCTAGCTACCTGTAGCACTCTCAACTTGCATATAGTTGTTACTAGTTGGTGTATGCCATGAAAAAAAATAAAAAAAATAAACATTCTAATTAGTATAAAATTAGATGTATTTAATATTATTGTATTTCTAATATTTCTTTATCTAATTAGTTTTTTGTATTTAATATTTTTTATATTTCTAGTAGTTTTTTCATTCAAAATGAACATAGTTTTTCATATTGTTAAAATAGTATAGTAATAATAACTATAATAAATAAACTAAAATTTTAATATAAAGAAATTTTATCCAACTAATAATGCCCAAGTTTTAATTTGATGTCGATAATCGAATTATAATTTTAATGTTCCTAACAAATAATTATATTTGAATGATTTAAATTTTTAGTTTAATAAAAGCAGGTAAATATTTTTTTGAATTATAATAGTGAAGCTTATTTTTTTAAAAATATATAGTCCAATTGTTTGAGATAGTCTACTGGTGGGTTAGACTGATTTCAGACAAAATTGATTTGGCCCAACCCCGGTCCAATTTATTACCATCCCAATCAATTGAACCAATTATAAAAGCAAAAAAAAAAAAAACTCTAAACGTTACTAATTTCTTAATGTCTGTCCCAGAGAAACTGATCTCTCTTTCCTCCTCTCCTCTCCTTCCGACCCAACACCGTCGCCGGTGACTTCCCCTCCCACCAACACCACCCCCACCGCCACCACCACCGGCTCCCCCTCCCTTCCCAAAACAGGTATACACATTACCTCGATTTCATCCCACTTCGCTCTCAACCCCACTCCGCCACTATGCCTTTCTTTTTTTTGTATTTTTTTTGCATATAAACCTCAACAGTGTCGCCACCGCCGTGAACCACCCCCTCCCCTCTTCCACTGTTCCAACCATCAACACTGACTTTCTTCTTTTGGTTTCCTCTTCTTTTGTACATAACCCCAACACTTCCTCTCTCTTCTTTTTTTCAGATCTAGAAATAGTTTTCTTCTCTATAGAAATAGGAAATATTTTTTTTCAAATTTTTTTCAGATCTATTTTTTTTTCTTTCTATTTACAGATATTTCAGATCTCGAATTTTTTTTTTTTCAAGGACATCGAAAAGAAATATAAAATAGGTAATAGGAAGTATCTTTTTTCAGATCTAGCACATTCTCTTTTCTATTTCTTTGCGGATCTATGTTTTTTCTATTTTTTCTGTTTCCTTTTCCTAACATTTTGAAAAATATACCCACTACAATTTTTAGCACAATTTTTCTAACCGTATGGAAAGGCTTATGCTCTAGGATTTGGGGTTACTGACAAATTTGTACAAAGATTCAGAAGATTAGGCAACCTCTACTAGCAAATTAGGACCTTTGATGAAAAGAAGATAAAAAAGCAGAATATACTCTGTTCATATGAGCAATTCATGAACAGTAAATTCTGTCTTGTATATAGTATAAACTAGTGTCCGAGGACACGTGGCTTAACCTTTTAATTAAACAAAAAAATAATTTAATAAAATTTAATGTCAAAAATATATTATAAACATTTTATTCATTTTAAAATAAAATATTCCAAAATGAAATAAAATTAAAATTACAATTAAACTTAGTATAATATTTCTTTTATTGTTAAATCATTTTAATTTTTAATTTTAATATGCTAATAATTTTTTAATTTATTATTTTAGTTAATTAAATCATTTTAGTTATAATCTTAACTAAATATCTAGCCTAGTCCACTTAAAATAAACCCAATCTGAAGTAACCAAAACCCACGACTAAACCCATTTATTATAAACCAAACCCATTTATTATAAGAGGGAAAGAGAGAAAACTTTAATCGGGGAGTAAATAGGAGATGATATTCTCCGGGTCTTCCCAATGGAAAAGGAGATAATCGAATCCCATTGCAAGATATTTTTATATTAATTTTTTTCTTTATTAATTAAATTATTTTATCAAAAATTTATCACCATTAGTTAAGGACTATTAAATTGTTTTGATAAATTTAAGAAAATATATGTAATATTACAAATGATTTTTTTTTTTGTTTTATATCAGTGCGTAATATTAAGTAATTTGATTGTTTGATAATAATAATTTGATTTTGCAACATTATAAAAGAAAAATGCTAATTAATAAAGATCTAATTAAAATATTACAATTTTTCATCATTAATTTGAATTGTTGTATCAAATTTCAATTATGATTGTAAAATGATTTTTCATATTATACAATAGTTAGTTGTATAATAATAATAATTTTTATACTTATTTTTTATAAAATATGAAAATTATTTTGGGTATTGGGGATTTTTTTAGAGGATTAGTGGTGGTAAGTATTAACTTTCATTAGTCGATTTGACGAAAATTGGATGGAAGGAAAACATTGCATATTCGTTTCAAAGTACGTGTCCAATTTGGCAGAAAATTTTGTATAGGGGTAAATCCAAGTATAACCCTAAATACAGGGGTATAATTATCAATTAAATCAATATTTTATTAATATATTTTTGATATTAATTTAATTTTTTGTTTAAATAAAAATTTAAGCCACGTGTATTCGGACATGGGCTTACACTAGTAGTTAAAGATATATGTGAGTGCCCTTTTTGGGAATGTAGGTACAAGATATTTGTACTGCTATTTGTAATACAATTGAAGGCATAATTCTCTTTTCATGAGTTTGAATTGATCCTATGAACAGTAAAGTTTACGCTTTAATCTTCACAATTCATTTATTTTTCATCAAAGATCATTCTGTTTGTCTGTGGCCCCCCAAAAGAACGGACATCCCAATTCTTAGAGTAGTATGTTTAGGAAAAAAATCATAAATTAAGCATGTCCATAACGTTAGAAAAATTGTGCGAAAAACGGTAGTGGGTATATTTTTCAAAATGTTAAAGAAAAAAACAGAGATTTGAAAAGAAATAGAAAACATAATGTGCTAGATCTGAAAAAAAGATATTACCAATTTTATTTTTTTCTTGAAAAAAATATTTTGAGATATGAAATATCTATAAATAGAAAGAAAAAAAAGAGAGATCTGAAAAAAATACACTATAACTGGGAAAAAACATTCCCTATTTCTTTTCGGTTTCTATAGGATTTTTTTTTAAACTAGAATTGAAAAAAGAAAAGAGGGGATTGATGAGGTTTATGCACAAAAGAAGAAGAAACTAACCGTAAGAAAAAAAAAGAAAGAAGAAAGCTCTGTTGGTGGTCGGAAGGGGAGGGGGTGATTTACGATGGTGGCAGCAGTGTTGGGGTTTATATACCAAAAGAATAAAGGAAGCCTGTAAGGGGTAAGGGGGTGGTTAACATTAAATACAAAAAATTTGATTTATTTATTAGTTATTATTATTTTAACAATCTGAAAAACTAATTTCATTTTGAATCAAAAACTACTTTTAGAATTATTAAATACAAAAAGCTAATTAGATATAGACATACAAAAATATTAAATAGAAGGCATAGTGATGAGGACTACAGGATTGGAATTGTTTAGATGCTCTAATGGGAATATTTTTCGTGGTAGCAACATGGATGAATTTAGTGTTTTCGAAAAGATAAGCGTGGTTGAATGTTCAAATGGTTCATGATTATATAGTAGGTGAGCCAAGTCAGTTCGTGAGCTCGACTTGTGAGAGTTAGGTGAGCCGGGCTGAGCTTGTAATTATGACTTGACAATTTGGCAAGCCGGACCAAGCTTAGTAGTACTCGACTTGTGGACTCGCAACCTGAGCTCGATCTCGACTCGTTGCCGTGTTGACTCGGCTCGACTAGGTATATTGTACCATACTTCAGTTGAGGAATAAATTGTTGAGATAGAACAAAAGCAGAAGAACTCAGGCACAAGAAAACTTTGGATTTTAATTACATGATTTTATTGAATAGCAAGTTTGTCTTAAATAACTGTCCAGACTAACAACTTACATAAAAATAACTTATTCAAAACAAACATAAGATAATAGATTTGAATCAATCAAAGCTGATCCATATCCTGAAGACTAGAGCATTTATTAATTGAATAACTAGAAAATCCTAAGAATTAGGAATAAGTCGGCAACAACCCTTTCAATCTCTCCCTCAAGCTAACTGATGCATAGCAATGAGCTTAACTCAGCAATGTCACACACTCCGAGCAATCCTCTGAGCTTCTGGAACATATCAGCCTTCAAAGGCTTCATCATTATATCTTCCACAATGAACCAAATCTGTTGAACCTTCCTTTGTGAGATTTCTTAAGAAATGATTTCTCACATCTCTGTGTTTGTTTGCTACGGCCATGCATCACTGGATTTTTTGAAAGCTTGATGGTTGAGCTATTATCACATCTCATATGAGTACATACCTCATTGATATGTCCAAGTTCCTTTAACAGCCTTTTCATCCATATTGCTTCAAAAGCACAGACTGCAGCCGCTACAAATTCGGCTTTTGTTGTTGATAAAGCGACAATTGGCTACTTTTTGAACCCCATGAGACTACCTAAACTTAACAAAAACACATAACCACTTGTACTCTTTATGTCTTCCATGTCTCCCGCACTATCACTATTTGTGAAGGCATTCTTGTAATAAATACCGTAATTCATAGTCCCTCTTAGGTACCGAAGAGCTCTCTTTGCAACTTGTAGATGAAGCTGAGTCGGTTTTGCCATGTATCTACTTATGAGGCTTGTGACAAATGTCATGTCTGAAAGTAAGATACATCAAGCTCCCAACTAATTGCTTGAAGTATATCTCATCAATGATAATTCCATCTTCATCTTTTCCAATCTTATAATCGTGGGCAATTGGACTATTCACTCATTGCTCTCCAACATTTCAAACCTTTTCAAAATCTCTAGCGCATATTTTCGTTGACAAATAAAAATACTATCATCTCTTTGTAATACCTCAATGCCAAGATAAAACCTCATGCTTCCCAAGTCAGACATGTCAAATTTTCTTAACATGGAACTCTTGAATTCAGATATCATAGTATCATTATCACCGGTGAAGATTAAGTCATCACCATAAATGCTTACAATGATAATCTTACCACTGTTCTTCGTGAATAATGTTTGTTCACTTTCACACTTTTGGAAACCTTCTCGAGGAAGTAGGCTTCAGTTCGACTATACCAAGCTCGTGGAGCTTGTTTTAGTCCATATAGCACTTTGTGCGGTTTGTAGACCAAGTGTTCATTTCCTTTCGTCTCATATCCCTTTGGTTGCTCAACATAAACATCTTTAGATAATTCACCATGAAGAAATGCTTATATAACATCCAATTGCCCAATTTTCAAACCTTTATGCGCAGCCAAGACAATGATCATCCTCACTGTGTCCAATCTCGCCATTGGAGCAATAACCTCTATAATCTATGCCATGTTTCTAAAAGTATCCTTTTGCAACCAACCATGCATTTTCTTTGTCAATCTCCCCATGTTCATTGAATTTTGTCTTGTATACCCATTTGACACCAATCTTCTTAGGTAATTCACATAAGTCCTTGCTTGTTCTTCTCAATGGAGTTGATTTCACTATCCATAGCTTATCTCCATTTCTCTTGCATCACACTTCTTCGAAGTAAAACGATCTTCATCTGTAGTACCATGTGTGCATCTTCACTAAGATTGAGATCGTTACTAGCAACATAATCCTTCATCCAAAGTGGAGGACGTCTTTCTCTCCCTTCAATCTGTCCAGATTCAGATTTTTAGCTTCACTAGTTTCTTCACTGATCTCATTAGCTCTTCCTCGAACTTCCTCATGTCCCTCATTTTCACCATCACCATCTTCATTTTCACTTGCCTTCTCTTTAGTAACACTATTTTTATCATTCTTTCCCGAGTCCAAATTCAATCCAAATCCAGATTTGAATCTGCTCCTGATAGTTCACACCCCATTCCCACTCCTTTTCTTCCTAAAAAACTACATCTCTACTAATAACAATTCTGTTTGCTGTAGGGTCATATAATCTATAACCCTTTGTTTCCTTACCCCAAGTAAAACACAAGGAAAACTTTTGTTATCTAATTGATCTCTTCTTGCATCTGGAATATGAACATGAGCCGGGCATCCAAAGACACGAAAGTGATCAATCGAGGGCTATACTCCACTCCATGCTTCTTGTGGTGTGACATCCTTCATCGCCAATGTTGGAGATCTATTTGAACATAGATGGTCCAATTTACTGCCTCCGGCCAAACAAATTTCGGAATCTTCTTAATCCCATTTTCTTCGCAAAACTCATTGAATTCATTTGAAGTACATTCACCCCCTTTGTGAGTCCTCAGACACTTAATAAGCAAGCTTTCTCTCTCCACCGACTTCTTGAAATGCTTGAAACAGTTTAATGCTTCACTCTTCTCTGTCGACAAGTACACCCATGATTTTCGATTATAATCATCAATAAAACATAGTGTACACCTCTTTCCACCATTAGATGTGGGTAAATAGGACCACATATGTCAGCATGAATGAGCCCCTACGGCTGGCATGCCTCTCCACATACCCATTTTTGGTATCGTATTTCTATGTTTACTCATGAGGCAATCACTGCAAGTTATATCTGCTGCCAGGAACTGGGGGAGTCCACAAACCATCTTGTAGTGCAAGGTTCTCAAGTCTTTGTAACTCAAGTGTCCATTACGTCGACGCCAACAATATGAGAGGTCTTGAATGTGTGGAGACATCTTAGAGCATCTGAAACACCTTGAGTATGAGCCGACACAATAAACATTGTGTTTGCATTCACCATAGGCTGAATAATCAATCCCTTTGCTCCATGATAAATTTTACAAACCCCTCCTTGAATCACTATTGCCTAACCTTCTCTTGAAGTTGCCCAATGCTCAGGATTACTAAGCTCCGGTACATAGTACAGATCAGTGAATACATGACTCACTCCATTTAAAAATAATCTCACTCTTCCCTTTCCACCCACTCATTCTACTATCATTTCAGGGTTTGACTTAATGATAAAAACTCTCATCTAAATTGATGAACATATCTCGATCTGCACACACATGATTCGAGCATCGTTAGTCGAGAAACCATGCATTAGCAACATCTCATCTTCTTCATTCAACTCTGTAATTTGCCTCTTTAGTCAAGTTGGGACATTCATATTGAAAATTAGAGCATTATTAACCGAATAATAAGAAAATCCTAACGATTAGGAATAAGTCTGTAACCACCTTTCATATATATCCCATTAATTCTGACCCTTATTCCCAAATCATATTGACATGTTGTAACTTTGATGGTATGTTTCTTTCACACGAATAAAATCCCTCGACCTCAATGATTCAAACCTCCATTACCAAGCTCGAAAACTCGATTTGATTGTGACCTCAACCTTACGGGTTGATTCATCTTTGAGCGATAACGACTACGAGTAACCTTGAATTCAAATTTAAGGTTGAAAATTCTTCTGATTTCAAAAGAAGAAAGTGTTAAAATGGACTTCTATTTTGAGTTATTAAATATTTATACGGTTGTACTTAGGCGCTCGTAGTTGAGATTTGTTTATGTATAAAAAATAGTATAAATTAGGACAAATACTGTAAAATATAGTAGATTATTGGATAGTAATAAAAAGTTGAAACATAAAAAAATATATATATTGCATATACAACAATTATCTCAAACAAAATTTAAAAGTATCCTCTTTATTACACTTGAATACATTTCATTGAAGTATTTCTTTTTTTTCACACACGTTGCTTTGCTTTGCTCGACACAAAATGCAATTATGCATTTTCATTTTATTTTTTCGGTTTTAAGACAGGAGAGTAAAAGAGAACCAATCACGAGATGACATGTCGACTTAACCTTTCAACAGAAGTCGATCCAATCGATCGAAGAAAGGATAGCTGATTTAAATCGGTGCTGACTTTTGAACAATTTCATGAACCGTTGGATAACCTCAAGAGTGGTCCCTATGGTACAGCTCCATAAAGGCGCGTAGCATTCCAACTTCTCGACACGTCTTATTATCCAAAAGGCCTGGCGGGGGGATCTCGCTTTCTTGCCGTGTGTGGCAATATTTGTGATGTGTGACGTCTGATGATGGAGACATTGATACTTCCGGTGGTCCCTTCCGTATTGGATTCGTGATCTTCTGCTCCAATGAGGAGTTGCCAACGCATGTTAAACCCACGAAATGCCGCGCTGAAGATTTTTGTTTTGATAAACATGGTTGGGGATAATACTTTTGTGTATCTGGTTAAGGTCGGAAGACACAGCGAAAAGCCTGTTTAGACGTTGGGTTATCCAATTAATTTTACTCCTATTTTAAAGAAAAATGTTCACTTTTACTCATTTAAATGTTAAATAAAAATTTTATTTTTAAACTAATAAATATTTTAGCATAATTTAGAATAATATTAATTATATGTAGCTCTCTTTTTAAATGCTCACAAAGTGAGTTCAGTTCTTCTGTATGAAATGGTTTGTCACTTTTTGTGAAATCTTTTTAAGAAACGAATCGTTTAAGAGATAATTCTAAAATTTAAAACTTTAAATTTTAGGATATGTATTATTCTTAAAAGTCATGGTACAGAAGATGACACACCGTTGGAAACAAAAAATCTCGATTCGTACATAGTATAATAAATTTGATTTTTTGAGAAAAATTTTAGGGTTGAATTAAGAAATGTTCGTTGACGTTTTATTTGATTATTTTTTTACTGTGTCATTGGATTTTATTATATTTCTCACCTCAATGGTCGGCCGAAGCAATTGTTTTGTTTCTTTATCATCATCGGTCGATTAAGAACTTGATTTTATTCTATCAGTCGGGACGATCAAGCCGTACTGTACTGAATTAATGCATGTTAAACATGATCATATGGCCTCTCTCTCTCTCTCTCTCTCTCTCTCTCTCTCTCTCTCTCTCTCTCTCTCTCTCTCTCTCTCTCTCTCTCTATAT
>JAOTQG010033300.1:0-15239 GCA_025631175.1 Iris virginica
GCTCGCCACTACCTCCATCAAATCCAACCGCCATCTCTTGCCACCGAACTGAACAGAAAACCTAATCATACCCACCCAATCTGTCTTCTTCCTTTCTCCTCCCGATTGATACCTCCACCACCATTAGCACCCACCGTGACCCAACCATATCTATTTATGTTTCTCTCTCTCTCTCTCTCTCAAACTGATAATCCAACTTCCCTGCCCTTCAAAAAACTGTAATCAAATCCCAAAATCCACAATAATCAAATCCAGATCTAATATAAATCGGCGGGTCGTAAGGGAGGATGAGGATGTTCGGGAAAGGGATGAGAGGGGTGGTTGTTGAATACCTGCGAATGGACTTCTTCGAAATCGATAGAGGCGGGAGAGGATGGCAGGTTGCTAGTTGGGATTAACCCTTTAATGAACTCGATGGTGCTGATTGCGGTGAGGGTTCTGCGTCGCTATTGGTGGGCGGCGATGATCGGAAGAATGATAGATGAAGAGAAGCGGCAGCTGAGGCGGAGCCGCTAGAGCTAGTCATAATTCGTGAATACTCCTTCTTTATGCCAGGGCGAAAAGAGAGGAATGTTTCGTGGATATTGTTTAATAGGCCTGTTTGAGAGGCCAAAGAGCCCGATGCTTAGTAGGGTCGATTGGTGGCGCGACAGTGTGAAAATTTTTCTGATGGTCGCTGTTGGTTGTGGAGTTCCCGCTATTCCCATGGTTTGGCCGGAGAAGAATTGATCCAGTATTATTGTTAGAAATTTCTAGTGGTGGGACTGGGGATTCCCATTCTTAGAGTGTTGAATTAAGGTATTAATTAGGTATTATTGTTTTAATAAAGTTAGGATATAATTAGATATTATTTTTAATTAAAATATTATTTTAAATTTAGACAAAAATGATTAAATATTTAAATAAGGTAGTAATTTTAAATAAAGGTATTATATTTAATAAGATGAAATATAATTAAACGTTAATTTTAATTTAATATTGTTTTCTTCATTGTAAAGGTAATTTATGATTTTAATTGTTTTTAACTTTTATAATTATATATGAGTAATAATTTAAAATTTCAATTCAATTTAATTTAAAAAATATAATATAATATAATATTTATTGCTAAAATAAATAAATTAAAAAGAATAAAATTTATTTAACAAAGTTTATTTTAGTCCCTAAAGCTAACCTTGGGTGAAAAAGACGTAAATATTCTTGAAAAACTTACGTGTCTTGCACGTTGATGAGTATATTTTATATACTTATTTATGACTCTTTTACGTACTTAAATGAGTTAGCATCGAGCGCTTTATTATGGTTTGATATGTATTTTTAGTATTTACAGGGGTTTAGGTGCAAATTTATGAAAGTTCAGAAGTTTAGGGGCTTAAGTGCAAAAATATGGAAAAAGACAGGAATTTCGCTATAGCCATATTTTCCGCTATAGCGGAACGGGGCGTTATAGCGAAATTTTTCGCTATAGCGGTCTTGGGCTGTTGATTTAAGACGTTTCCTTTTTCGGCTCTCCTTTTCTGATCGGAACTCACTTATGGACATGCTAAAGATCCCTAATCTGATGTGAAGACCTCAAGACACAAGAAAATCAACTTTTTAATTATTTATTATGTATTTTCTATTTTGAAAACAATTAAAGATTATTATTTTTTTATTTTTTACCGAAGTATTTGAGGAAGAGAAAAACCATTAGAGTTTCTCTCTTGTCTCTCATTATTTTCCAGCACTTTAGGTGAAAACTCTCTGCAGATTTTTAGCTTAGTTTATTTGTTCAATAGATTAGCAATTAACAATTGGATTTTGCAAGCACAAAGATTCACGATTTTTGTTTCGTAAGTTCATCTGACAATTGTTCTTACATATCGTTTGTTTGATTCCTTTGTGTGTTCTTGATTAGGAATTGACAACCCCAAGTCTTGAATTTTAATTGTTATCTCGTTAATGTGCTAGTTGTGCAAATCGAGGATTGACATGACGTATTTGATTTAATTGCGATTTAATTATTTCGTTTCGTTTTGGTGAATTAGAATTGAGATCGACAACCTTGATTTGAAGTTCATCTTTGCTATTTAATTGTTTTGTGTCATTAGTAGGATTGTGAAATTGACAATCTCGTAATTCGATTAACGATAGTAGTTTAATTTAGTTCACGAATCATCGCCACATTTAGTTTACTCATATTAAGATTGAATTCCAGTATCCAGTACTTAGAGACATAATTCAACCGTATTCGTGGGATCGACATTTCCTGTTCACTTTATTACTTGATTAACTGCGTTCTCTTGCGCGTATATTTCCGTGTTATAAAATATTCTCATCACACGTGAGTCAATTTCTCATTAACTTTTGACGAAATTCGTCCAAATTGATCTATTTTGTAATAAAAATGGAACATTAGGCGTAAATGGTAAATTCTAAAAATGAAAAATATATTTTGTAAGCTCACAAAAACTTCAGGATAAAAAATGCTATAAACCCTTTAAAATATGGTGAAAAAAGTTAGGGTGTGTTTGGATGGATATTTTTTGATTTAATTTTTAAGTTTTTATAATGATTAAAATAAAAAGTAAAAGAGATTGATAAAAAAATTGTGGGAAAAAATCAAAAACCAAACAACCCGATTAAAAACGGCTCGGAGAACACACCCTTAAATCTCAACAATTTCAGCATTGCCGGACCACGTAAAACCCGACGACCCATCTTAAGCCCTACCCGAAATGTAGTCAAAGGACTCAAAGCCTCTTCCAAATCAAATTGCTCTCACTCCATAGCTAGCAACGAACAGTAGAGAGATTAGTAGCTTCAATTCAACTAAAATGGCGGAATCACGTAGTTTTGAAGAATCCAGCGAAGCGAATAACGCCTCTACTAATCCCTCAATTCCGTCTTCCTCCGGCGGGGAACAACCCATTTGGGCCGACGTTTCATCTCTCCTAGATGGCGCCTGTCAAGGTTTTGCTTTCTCCAACTTTACTCACCTCTCCCATTGCGTGTTTTATTTTCATGTGCGATGATCACTCCAAAGTTTTTTATTTTTTTTAAAAAAATTTCCTTTTGCTTTTTTCATTTGATTAGCCAACGTAGTGCAGCAAATTTGAGTTGATTTTGTCATGTAAATTTTAAGCATTTTTTCTAATTTTCTCTCTCTCATTATTCGTTATTGGCGTTTTTTGTGGTTAATTGATTGCTGTCTTATTTATTCTTGTTAGTCTAAGGTGGTTGGTTTCTTGGTCCCTGTTGTCAGTGTTAGTTGGTTTGGCTGACTTAAAATTGTAGAAATCCTGACACGTATGTACTTACAAAGAAAAAGGAGTAAGATTTTTGTGCAACATTTTTATAGGTTTTTGCTAATATATACCAAGGCATTGAAACTGTGCGCTTATGCATTGATGTTGGTTTGCGATAACGAAAATTTCTAATAATGGATGCTTAACATATGTCCTAAGGCTACTTGTTTGATGGACCAATAATAATATCCTTGAAAGCAAAATCTCCGAGTTGTTGGTAACTCCGTTAATCGAACAATTTGATTTACCAATTTAATTTTAATTTAAACTAACTCAACAAGTGACACTCTTGGAGCCATATTTAGCCAATAAAGGAGGATGGCTGCGGTAGGTAGCATGATACTTGTATAAAACTGTTGGATTCCTATGAAGAATTGAGGATATGTGCAATATTCTTGTAGCCACCGACCACTAGTAGAAGGACAAAGGATTAGTTTTGTTGGGTATTTGGCTCGAAGCAACCAACTGCTTTTTCTGGCTGAATAGTCCAATACGACAAATACTTTACTTAAAGTTTTATGAATGGTCTCATAATGAGTATTATGAAATTGCTTGTGTTCCCTTTGAGCCGGAGAGTTTAATAATGCTCTTACACCAGGGCTTAAAGAAAAATTAACCCTGACCCAGAGGCCCGGATTTAACATTTCTCCATAATCTGTTGATTTTTCTGCTCCAAATGCGACTGGTTATTTATTGGTGGGAAGTATCAAGACTCTCCCTTCACATTAATGGAAATACTCCCTCTATTAAGCTCAAAGAGACATATTTTCTATTTATGAGATGTTCCACATGAAATGTGTTGTTTCAAAACCGGAAGTTAATGCATTTTTTTCCTTCCAGTATTATCCTTATTATGCTATCCGTATTGTTACCAAATCTTTGAACCAGAGGGTGGTGTGAAGATTCAATTTATCCTTCAAATGTGCTATCTGAGCGCATAGAAAGTACTACAGAATTGAATTTCTCAAATGCAAGAAAAGTTAAATTTTCATTTCTAATGTGGTCCATCCAGTGGCCAGCACCTGACGCGAGCCGGAAGAATATATAGCTCTTGGCCCAATCATCCTATTCCCTATATCCAACCATTTGTTTTCATTGTCCCATCATAAATTATCTACGTTTTATGATATTGCTCATGGATGCAAACTACTTTTTCCTATTAATACAATATGAAAAGATATAATTAACACTAGAATATGAAAGTTAGAGGACTCTTTGTATTGGTTCAGATTATCTTCTTAAGGACGGACAGATGCACCGGATATTCATTCTCTCGCTACCATACTGAGATATAGTTTCAGATTATTGTGTAATATACTACAGCTAATTGCTAAAGAAGAACTCCTTGATTCTTTTTGCTGATTTGAGCTCTCTTTGATCACTGGGATAACGTTCACTGTTGCCTATACACCACAAATGCCCTTACTTCATTTCACTGATTAACATGAACGTAAGAATCTTTAGGATATCAAAATAGAACATAAAATTTTCAAAAATATTCAACTTCTTCCCTTTGTGGATCAGCTATAGACTTCCTTCGTACTTGTTTGAGCTTTAATAGATGAGTTGGTTATCATTTACTCTCAGTTGATGGATATAATGATGTCCAAGGCAGAAATAAATAAGTAAATAGTTAAATAAAAATGATTAAATGTGGAAACGTGTATATACTACTGGTTTATTTAAAGGAAACAAATCTTGAGTGAAGCAATGCTGTAAACTTTGATATCCTTCCCATCTCAGAAAATTTGGTTGCCCTCAGGAGTTTCCTTTTTCAATTTGTTTTTAATTTCCTTTTATTTATCACTTTGCATGAAAGAGAGAGACTCGAGGATTACATTTGTCTTAGGTCATAGCAACGTCAGCATATCAAAACAAACTACTATTCCCTCGGTTCCAAAATAAGCGTCCATTATTCCTTTTTGGGATGTTCTAATATAAGTCTCCTCTTCCCAAACTTTCCTTTTTTGATTACCGAAGTTTGAATTATAACCTCAAAATTATTTTGGATCCACAAATAATTCATTTCCATCCACACATTAACAAATCCAATTTCTTTCTTTCTAAAATTATGTGCAAGCCAATCGGATCACTTATTTTGGAGGAGGGAGTATCAAACATCAAAGAAAAATCTTGTCACAGTGCATGGCTGCATTCAAGCAAGCCAATAATTTGCTTGTTGTTAGTATGAATTTGTCTTTCCTACAAGCCCCAGCCTCAGGAGTAGACAGATATCTTCCCCCAACCCTGGAGAGGATATAAAGGGCAGTCCTTAATAGCAAGTAGTAGGATAGGTTTACTTGATATACCACCACAGGTAGTGACCATGATATGGTATTTTTGTGAGTTTCAATAGCTTCCTAGAGAAAGCACGTAAAATATGGTTCCTTATCAAATACCACTTGGTATTGGTTCATCCCTACGTGATATGAGTCTAAACTCAATAATGACCTGGAACTTAGAAAGAGGCGAAGCCGCGAAGGAGCTATGGTCCTCAGGAATGTTACTTGAGCCCAACAGCAGTATTCAACTGGCAGCTTGATTAATATAGCAGAGGGCGTGGAATTCCAGCTGGCCAACCAATGCCATGAATTGTGTACTTGGCTGCAATAGCTCTTTATATTCCTTGAAGTGTGAGAACAATCAGTGATCAACATAGGGGGTTTGAATGGTTCGAGTACTTGGAAGGAAAGTATTCATTGCAGAAACACTTCTCAATGTTTGTTTGTTATTCTTTGTTACAGAAAACTGTTTAAGATGATTCCGTTCCGAGGAATTTCTCATGTCATGTCATGCCATGCCAGTAGAATTCTTACCACAAGGAAGTTGTTACGAGATCATGGTTGGATATGAGCCCATTCTGCATAGGGTTGAGTTGGTTGACAGTGATCTTCTTCATGATAGAATTGAAAATTGGTTAGCTAACTGGGAGCAGAATAGGTATGTTGTAGTGCTCTGGTTGAGGTCTCTTCATGATGTTCAGGCCATAAGCACTAGTTAGTTTCACAAGAACTATCTTGCCTTTAAGGGAGCTTCCAAACTTGCTTGAGATCTTCTATGAGAAACTTTGGGGAAGAAGAAAGGAGAGGAGGGAGGGTGTGGGTGAATTGTGAACATAGGTACATGAACTAGATTGGCTTGGCGAGGTAAACTAATAATGAAAATACAGCATAGTGAGATTAATGGTAAGTGGAGATATTTTTCTTTGGAAATAGAAAAACATATGCTTTTATGGACTGGGAGGATGCAACTTTTAACCTCTATGGGACCAAGCTCTTCCACATCATCTTGTGTTTGCCGTTTTTCATATATTTGTGATTGTCTCCATATCTTTGTTAGCAATTTGTTCCTCGCTGGGGGAGAATCTGGTTTATAGTGTGTAAAGTTCTTGAACAAGGGCCATATAAGGGAAGTGCTTAGTTGGTTGAAGGAGTTCCAATTTTCCGAGATTGATCTTGAAGTGGACTCTCAAGTGGTTTTTCAGGCCATCACTTCAACTAAGGAAGACAACTCGCCTTTTGGTGGGATTATTGACGATCGTCGGCTCCTTTTGACTGAGGTGCCCCTTGTAGTTTTACTAGACGTTCAGCGAACGGTTGCCCATGTCCTAGCTAGGGCCTCTAGTTCTGTGTCTGAATGTAAATTTTGGTACGATTGTGTACCTCTTTTTCTACATGATGTAATTGCTATTGATTTAATCGAATAAAGCTGCCTTTCGTTTCAAAAAAAAAAAAAAGAAAAGAAAAGAAAAGAAAAGGGCCATATAAGGGGAATGTGACACCTAAGTTTCCTTGATCACTTTGCACGAGGATCAAATGATGGCATGTAGCCCCTAGGTATATTGGTTACTTTTAACTTGATATTGGTTACTTTCTACTTACAGATCTTCAAGAAGGTGAGCTTATTCACGGAGAGAATTTTAATCTTTTTGCGGCCATGTCTGCTTTGGAGGTAATAATTAGTTATGCTTTGCATAAGAGGTCATATCATGTGTCCCTTATCTTAGTTGTTGACTTTATGCAATTTGGCTCTAACTAGTGATACATGGAGTCAGAGACATTGTTATGTAGCCCTAGATAGTGTATGGCCTGCATTAATTATGGATATTATCTCCCTGGATATAGGCTGTTAACAGTTGGCTGGTGCTTTATAGGTCACTGGTTTTAATATATTACAATCATCTTCCCAGGGCTACTAGTATGTTCTCTTATGAGATTTACTGAAGTTGTGATTGCTTATGTGGAGCAACACTTCCCTTTATAGAAGGATCGGTATGGGTGCTACTCTGCTGCATGTTGACATTATTATTCTTATCTCCCTGTCCCCCACGTAATCACCTTGTTCCTTCTTGGAACTAGTGGATATAGGTTGTTAACAGTTGGCTGGTGCTTTATAGGTCACTGGTTTTAATATATTACAATCATCTTCCCAGGGCTACTAGTATGTTCTCTTATGAGATTTACTTAAGTTGTGAAATGTTCCTTATGTGGAGCAACACTTCCCTTTATAGAATGATCGGTATGGGTGCTACTCTACTGCATGTTGACATTATAATTCTTATCTCCCTGTCCCCCACGTAATCACCTTGTTTCTTCTTGGAACTGGTGGGTTTCTCCTCAAAGGCAGCAGAACATCTCATTGCAAAGGCTCTTGTTATGTTCTGTATCAATATCGTGTGGTAACATGATTTTTTCTTTGATCCATGGCCACTGCCATATGATTATTGATTGATAATATAATGCTATTAGTTCCTGGTGTAATACTTGTTTAGACTCTGTTTTGACTTGAGTTTTGTTGTTCTATATATGTCTATTAGATCATGGACCCAAAGATGGATTCAGGAATTGTTTGTAAATATTATTCGGTTGATGAAGCCATTGAGAATGGTGCTGCACCAGTCCCTTTGAGTTTCAATAAAACTGTTGATGTGCAGTGTATAATTGATATCATGGACCATCTTCTAGCATGTGAGGTACTATCCATATTAATTTTTTCGACAAGTGTTACTTTCCCTCTAGCCTGAACCAGGTTTGTCAAGAATACTATTCTAACTTATATGTTTTTTTGTGTGGCAGGCAACATGGCATAAAGGTCATTCACTTGCACAAACTGTTTTCTCTTGCATCTATATCTTGAGGCTCGATAGAACGTCATCACATCCGTTGCTGCATTGCTATTGCAGAGTCATTCGTGCAACATGCTTTGCTGTGGTTTCAGCTGTCTCTGATGCTCGAACACATGAAGTAAAGTATTCCAACGACTCTTTTGGCCTTCGTTTCTTCAGGATATAATTTGTGTTAGTTGTTACACTCCGTCCGATCTAAATTAAGTGTCCACTAAGACTTGGCACATTCTCTTAGCAGATCTATTTGACTTGAATAAAAGAATGAAACTAGTTGTCATAATCAATTTATATATGGACTGAATAGACAATTTGTGGCTAGAAATCTTTGTTGATATTTGTTAAAAAAGGAAGTGGACAGTTACTGCATCACCCCAAAAAGGAATAAGTGAAACTTATTTAAGAACGGAGGGGATATATATGTGTGTGTGTGTGGATGTGTACGTGTGTTTGCTAATTACGAAGAGTTTGAAAAATTAGCTTGATGTTCTCCTGTCCTCCTATCTTTAGAGCTGATTATATGTTTGTTGATGTGGAAACATGCCACCATGTCATGCAAGCAGCATGGGGTCTAACCCTCATTTCCTGTAATCGGTAGGTTAGCTGGAGCCACCCATAATTGTGGAAGATGAAATTTGGACTATGGCCGGAAACTATTCTATTTGGTAGATGTCTTCAACGGAGAATGATTTTGAGGAGAGTTCTTGAGAGATAGAATGACAGACCTGTCACATTCTTGTCCAGATAGTAGCAGCAAAATGATTTTTAGTGAAACCAGTTAAGAATTATCACAAAGTGATCAATTGTCGATGGGAAGGGATGGGTGAAATGTCATAGAAGTCATGCTCTTAATCACGTTTAGAAAATGGTGCCTGAAGTCTTGTGTGATGGGCTTACATTTAGTTAAATTGAAAGGTACATTTGTCGGACAGCCATGAATTGAAGCCTACTTGAATTTGCTTGTAGAAATTATTGGCAATAAAATCACAAGAAATCATGAAGGGAGTATCACTGAATTGAGAATGTTGTGACGTGAGGTTGAAAATTCTACATAAGCACATAGAAAGTAGCCAATAAGAGATAAAGGAGAAAAAGTCGCCGAGGATGGTTGTCTAAGTACAAGTGTACCCCATAGCACGTGTTTTAGAACGAGTGATAGTTTCAGTACTAAGCACAGTGTTAAGGTATGCGAAGGCCAAATGAAACATGGACTTAATTATTAAGATGGATATGATTGGTTTGTGCTGTGGTTTAAGTCATAACTTTGGTCGATGAAAAGGGCGTCATGCAGCCAGCCATTTTGGAATAAATGGCTGAGTTGATTTATAACTGTATCAGATAATAAGCAACTCCATTTTGGGATAAAAGACTGAGTTGATTGTGATTGTATCAAATTGTAAGAGACTTTATCCGTGGTTTTAGAGTTATTCATGTTCCACCTATGCCCCAACTCACAGTTTGTCCCTTTTTCTTACTCGTGTTTCATGGCAGTGACTGTGGATAGGAACTCAAGTCATTCAAGCGTGACTTTCTAGATCACTGCTATGTTAGGATGGTTATGTGAAGTGATGAATGATGAACCAAGTGCAGCACATTTTGCTTTATTATTGACTCAAGCGCGACTTTTTCTTACTTGATTATTGAATCAGGCTGATGTTTAAATGCCCAATGCCTTTATTCTCGTGCTTTTGTCCTGCATCAACATCTGAGATGCATCTTTCCTATAGCACGTTAAAAGATATAGAACTTTTGACATATATACTATGGAAGATGTTTATGAAAACTTGTGGACAATGCTGCTTTTTTCTCGAGTAAAGTGGATAGAAATCTGATGGAGGGTAGATAGCCCTAGACAACTTTTCTGGTTTGACTGTACGTGTCTCTGTGATGCAATTGTATCTCTTTTGCTTTTATTTGAATATTTATCACTTATTCACTTGTCTTTCCATTTTATATTCTACCTTGAGCTTTGTATACGAAATGCTGTTTGTATACGTGTTTGCGTGCCTTGGCACCTTCAGTGGATTTTGTGTATAAAATCAGAAAGTATGGACTTAGGAGTAGTATAAGATGTAAAGCATTTCGGTCTTCTAATGGTTGAAATCACCCAATGGAGGCAAATCATCTGATAGGAATATCTTACCGTGTTCTCAAAGCATTTCTGTCTTCTGTCCGGCTCTTATTAGAAATCTCAAGAAGTGTTATTCTGATAACTATTATTTTCACTGCTGTTGTTGACAGGAAGAAGATCTGTTTACTATGACATATGGCCTACCTCTCAAAGGGGATGGAGATGAGAAGTGCTTATCTATGCTGCATGCAATAGATGAAACTATCTCTCGCCAGTTGCGTGCTTGTAAAGCTCCATCACATAAGAAGAAAGTATCAGAAGGTAGTTTAATTACTGTTCTGTTTTTATCAATGCTCTGCGAAAGTTTTGTGCTGAGCATTTCAAATGCCTTGGTGTATTAGTCACTGAACGATAGTAGTTGTGCTGATGTGGCTTGGTTTATGAGTGTCCTACAAGTCTTAAAGCAAACTCTAATGTTGGCAGCGAGGGGAAGTCTTTTCGGGACTGATATTGATGGATTTGGGATTAAAACTACTTAGAGATAGATTTAAGTTTTGGGTTTGCTGGTGAACAAATGAATAATGTGTTAGATGATTGGTTCTGGTCAACGAGGGGTTAATCTGGGACTTTTCAGAGCTCCGTGAGCAGCAGTTTGATTGCTGGGGTTATTTTCCTGGTAGGGTTTAAGCATTCACGAACGAAATAATTTGACGCAATTAGTCAGAATTCCTAAAGTTCCTAGTAGTCCCACGAATATTTGCTCATTCATTGCCCTGTGGCTTGGAGTCTCTTGTGCAGGTTGTTTGGGGTGCATGGTGAGATCTGTATTATGCCTCGTTCTTTGGAGGATTTTTGCACGATTGCTCATTTGGGTTTTGTTCGCTAGAGGAATGCGTCTTTGTTGTGAGGTTGTGCCATTTTTAGCCTGTTGTGGAATATTTGGATTGAGAGAAATTCTCGGATCTTCATAAATCGAGCAACATCGCTGTCGTTTTTGTGGGAGAAGATCACTGTGCAGGCTTCTCTTTGGGCTCAAACTTTTGGCGCTTTCCAGGGTTTGTCGTTGGGAGACTTGTCTAGAGATTGGAGAGCTGCTACACAGTAATTTGTGTGCTTTTTGTTTTTTTGTTATTTTTTTGGTGGACTTCTTGTCCCCCTTCTTTTGTATCCTCTTGCTCTATTCAATAAAATTCTGCTTTTATCTTAAAAAAAAAGCATGTCCCTTGTCGCGATGATAATCAGCTAATGTTAAATTGTATTCTCAATGTAATTTCTGCGGTCCAGATGTTTTGTGGTTGCCTGATTTTTCGTATTCTAGGAAAGCTCCTGTTTTTCAGCTTTTATATTTGTTTTTTGTTGTCTTCATAAAGCATTTTCTCAATTTAAGTCTAAAATGTATGCACGCACCGCACCCACTTTTACTGTCTTGCTAGTTCTTTACCTTCTACCGTAGATGGTTCCCCACTGTGAGTGAGCCTAATGATTTTTCTTATTCCATCAAGCAGCTATAATTACAGAGATACAGTGCCTACTTATAAATTGTACTACACTCCTATGTTACTTCCATGGTTTTCAGAATGTAGGTGCTGAGCTTGTGCTGGTATTTGAATGCAGATATAGAACCCCTGCAAGCAAATTCAGATTTGGAAGAAGGATACTGCAAAGCTGTATTATGTCGTTTGCGCTTTCGTAAGGTCTTACACTGTTAATTCTAGGAATTACCTGAAGTCGAGTTTATACTTACAGCCATATGCATTTGTGGAATACTGATACAGACATGCACCTGAAAAGGGGAAATAATAAGTTTTTATCTGATTTGACTTCTGTAGAAACTCATTAGGATTAAGCTCTTGCTCTAGACATGAAGCTTGTTATACAACTAACATGATGCAAGGAAACCTAAGTTACTATACATGGTACAGATATGGTGACACCTAAGGATGGTTGATATTACAGTAATACACACACTTACAATAATGTGTGTATATACATTATCTAAAAGACCTATCTCTGTCCATTTTGGCCTCTAGAAAATGCCGGACCTTTAGGACTTCTTCAAGCTCTTGCAGATAAATACAACCTATTGCATGTAAATCCATCTTAAAACAGCTAGAAAAATCATGGTTCTTATTGCTCAAGACTACTGCTTTCTTCCAACAATAATTATATGATACTTCATCTGACTGCTATGTATTTTGCTCTGCCTTTCTAGTTTGTTTCAGCATCTAGATTTTCTATGTTTGTTTTAATACTGGATGTAATTATTTAATCTGGTAATATGATATTAAGTTTTCTATTGGATAAGAAGTGCCAGTGGGATGATAATAATGTCTATCTCTGGACTTACTTGCACATTCTGTTCCATAGTGTGTATTATATAATACAGATGTTTTTTATGACAATAATTCTGCTGTCCATAGTAATGTTTTTCTCTGAATCCAGCACTTTTACCATGTCCTGACGTGTATGAGGCGACCTCAAGGAAGAGGTCTGGATTTAGCAAGAAAACACATAGCTTGTTGCTTAATGGAGCTCGATTGCATTCTTAAATCAGCAGACTTTGTTAGTTCCAATGGCGGATTTGGAACTTATGAAGATGGAATTGAAGATCGAACAACTGCATCAGGTTGTCAACCAATAGGATTTGATTCTACTTTAAACAGTAGATTATCTGCTCCGACACCCCCTCGTTCAATGAAGCTTCTTAGCTGGATGAAGGTATGCAAATGAACAATGAATACTTCTTGATGTATTTACTTCTGTAAGAATTATGTGAAGTCTCTGTTTTTCTTCCAGGCTATTGAATATTTCCAAAAGCTGCTTCACGATCTGGATATTATATGTTCCTATTCATTGGACACATTGCTTGAAGATACTTTGCGTTTTGTGGTCGAGTTCCAAAAGCGCCAACCTGATTTGGTGGCTAGATCTCATCTACAGGTAGGTTTATAGTTTTTTATCTCAAATTATCGAGTGAAAAGATTATACAGTATATTATTTTTCATTACTTAAAAGTTGATGCTTTAAAGGAAGTGCGTCACATGTTGGAGTATTATAATCAGTAAAAAAGGTTACATAACATTACAATCTTTGAATATCTATAGTTCTTATTTAATGCTCAGCTAAAACTACATGCCTTAATTTCATAATTCCGGCATTTCCTTCTGAATTCAGTATCTAATGGATAAGCTTTATTTGTACCAATCCAGTATGTAAGTTACAAATTTTGCTTTTTCTTCCAACGTAACTTCATGTGGCTTTATTACTGAATTCTTACTCTAAAAACTAATCAACAGCTTCTACTCGTTCAAGATGGGAAACTCTGTGGTCGTGATCCTATATTCCCTGTGATTTGTAAGGCTGCTATGTTACCCGAAGCGACAAAGAATCATGATATTCAAAATCATGAATCTGCTGTGCATTTAGGGCAGGTGAGGATCTATTATATGACCTTGAGCTTTTGAGCTTTCTTAGGTTGTTTGTGATCACCATAATAGTTGTTTAATCAATTATCAATTATCTACAACACTTTTTTCAACTATGCAGTTACTCATCACTTTGCTAAAAATACTTTGCACAAATACTGCATGGCAAAGGCGTAAGCTTGGGAAAGTCTTACAAGATTGGCGAATCATATGTGTACAGGTTCGACATATCTTACACCCAACTTCCTTTAGTTCATTCATTTTAATTTCTCTCTGACAGTCTGCTCAAAGTGGTTACCAATGTTTGTTTAGTCCTTTCAAGATCCTTTGAGGACATATTATCATGTTATTTCATTTGATGCGAAGCATTCTCACTCTGTAGAATCAAAATGTTTTCCTCCATGAAATGATGATGGACTAGATGATTATTACACCTTCATGTTATAGTGTTGTTGTTGTTGTTACCTCAGTAAAATCCTTGCTGTATCCATCTAAATGATATCTTTTTGTGACTTTTCATAGTTAATTTGAGAATTTTTATAATTGAATTATATAAAACATTTTGATTTAAATACACTAAATTTACGGAATTACACTAGAGAGTTGGTGAAACACATGTTTTATAGTACTGAAAAAAGCAAGTGATTCCCTGAGAAAATTATTTCGAAAAATTGGGAAGTCAAATGAGGACTCCTTTTTTGGAGACACACGGATCGTTTAAATTTGGGACAACTTCATAAATGGTCCCATAAGTATTTCGATTTTCATGGATAGTCCCTTATGTTTTGAAATCAATATAAAAGACCAACCTTACCAAATGTGAACAAAAATGGTCCCCCCCTTGATCAACAGTTAATTTTGACCGTTAAATCTAACATTTTACCAACTTTAAAGGGTAAAATAGACAATTAGACAATTTTCAGACGAATGTTCATCTTTTCCGGTAATCTTCTTCTTCCGGCAAATGTTCTTTTCCGGTAACATTTAAATCTTCTTCAAATTCAAAATTCAAAATTTCCAGACGTTCATCAAATTCCATTCCTGAATTCTCAATTTCATCCATTAGAGGTTTGAGACCGAGAAATAGAAGCAACGGAATGCTAGAAGATCTTATTAAATTTTCGAATTTCTCAGCTTGACACAGCTCGAGAAGCTTCTTCACCTATTACAGTCAAATCAAAAGACAATTACTAATTCAACGAGCTTCTCTCGCTCCCCCATTTTCCAAATCGTTTCGATCAAAGAAGCTGGGTGCCCTTCCATGGGAAACGAAATCTCCAACAAACTCAGATCTGGAAGATCGAAAGCCATAAACAGAGATGGTGAATTCAAGA
>JAOTQG010033411.1:0-42235 GCA_025631175.1 Iris virginica
ATACAATAAGTTCTAAGTTAGGATATAATTATTATTTTATTTTATATATAAATTAAAAGGGGTATATATAAATATATAGAAAATATAAGGGGTTTATATGAAAATATACATATATTAGATATCGATTCAGTTTGATTTCGTTCGGTTCGGTTTGAGGTGCCGAAACCGCAAATCGAACCGAACCGTGCACTTTAAAATTTTCTCGAACCGTCGTTGGTCGAAACCAAACCAAACTCATCGATTTGCTTCGGTTCAGTTAGCAGTTTGGACTTACCCTCCTAATGGAGTCGGTATATTTTCTTTTATAAAAATCGAAATTTTCTATGTCAAATGGTGTGTTATCTCCTGTGACGTAGCTTTTAAGAATAACACGTATTTTAAAATTTAGAATTTAAAATTTTGGGATCATCTTTTTAACGGTTTAGATGAAATTTTAGAAAGATGACAAAGAAAGTGGCATATCATTTGACATAAAAAATATGAACTCATTTTAAAGTCTCATTTAAAGCCTCGAAAAAATCTTTTGAATATGTAAATTTTGAGCAAGTTGCGTGGTTAGGCTTTATAAAGTGGGTTTGCATAAGTTATTTTATATAATGATGAAATTATAGAATTATTTTTTATATTATAAATCTTATATAATAATTCAAATTTATGTATAATCATTAGTATTATTTTTACGAATATTTTGGCCAAAAATATTGAAAATATCTGAATATGTCAAAATATTATCGTATTCTTAAATCTCTTATTTAATATTTACAGTCTACTAGATTGTATTTTTTTTTCAATCTCGTCCATTAAAATGTTATTTATATAAATATGTTAAACTATTATCCGTATCTGCAAATATTTTACCCGAATTTAGTCCACTTGATTGGATTTCTCCACGGATCTCGCCCACAAAACTTTTATTCATAAAAATATTTCAAATTATTATCCTTATCGCAAATCTCTTATTTGGATGTAGTTCATTTGACTGAATTTACTTACCAGAATGTAGTCCACAAATATTTCATCCAAGAGTCATTCATATGATCACTATGCATGTTAGTATTAAACCTTCCACAATCACCAAACTCTATCAGTTTTTTTCTGAGTTCTATATTATAATGGCATATCAAGGATCTGATAACTCTTCATTTGATGATGATGGCCACTCTTATGAAATGATTGCGAATATGTAATCGCAATATCAAATTTTGATGGTTGCTGCACAAGAAAGTTGTCAAAAGACTCATGGAGGAACATGGTCAAGTCGAAATTTTATAAGAAGAGAACGGGGAGATGCACATAATTTTCTTTTGAATGATTACTTTGTTGACTGCCATTGTATCCTCCTTTTGAATTTAAAAATAAATTTTGTATGACGCATGAATTATTTCTACGAAGTATGGGAGACATTGTTCATTTTAACAACTACTTCAAGAAAAATATGGATGTCGCGCAAAAAAATGGCTTTTCGTTGTATATCAAGATGACAACTCCGCTTCGTATGCTTGCATATAAATACCCTGCTTATGCCAATGATGATTATCTCAAAATAGTATAGACAATGTCTTATTCGAACCAACAACGCTTACATTATTAGGCTACTTCGAAAAGTCGAGGAACGGGGATTTCCTATTATGCTAGTGATGATGCACGGTTTTTCTGGCGATCTGGTTGAGCACAGCGACAGTAGCGGCTGAGATCCGGGTAGCTACAGGACCTGCAAAACAACACCGTCACTAATGGGCATGGGGGTTTCGCTGTCAAAACAGCTCCGACGTGAGAGTAAGACTCAAGTCTGAGGAAGAACAAGAGAATTCACAGGAGGTTTTGAGGGCAATAGAGTACGTACCTTTGCTTACGGGGCTAGGGCTCTATTTATAGGTTCTGAGGATTCTAAATCCTTGATGGAGAAGGAACCTTGGCCGCCTTCCAAATTTACTTGGGATCCATATGCGGCAAGGTTTCTATTTGCTCTACAATAAGGTAACTCAATCAGAGTTAGAATAGGAAAGGATCTCCTGAGGATGTTCTGTCATTAATGAAGATATTCTCCTCGTAGGACACAGACTCTCGAGCAAGATTGCTTGCGGGTGTCAATATGGTCGCATGGAGCCATGCTCACAGCGAGGAGTGGAGCCAGGCTCGCGACGAGGTCTCACCTCTCTGCGAGGTCTTTGAGGTCGCCAAGGTACTTTGCTTGCTAAGCGAGCATTACCCGGTCCTGTGAGGACTTAGGCATGCTAAGCGGGCTCTAATATTGATTGCACCAGGGAGGATCACTCTCCCTTATCTCGCGAGGTAAGGTAGCAGAGACTATGCTCTCTACGAGGTCTTTAATATGGTCGCTAGATATAGAGCTATGCTCTCAGTATCTGGATACATACTTTTCTCTGTGATGGCTATGACCTGACTCTTCGAGCACTCTAGAGCTCACTAGGTCGCCAATACTTTTTGGTATCTTCAACTAGGTAGCATGGATTGCATGCATTGGGAATGGAAAAACTGCCCGAGTGGTTGGGTCGAAATATATATACCTAGCGTCATGATCATCCTATGATAATCCTTGAAGTTATCGCCTCATATGATACTTGGATTTGACATTCATATTTTGGAACACCAGATGCATTTAATGATCTTAACATATTATATAGTTCACCTATTTTTAGTGATGTTCTTGAAGGCATGGCTACGCGCGTTAATAGTAGAGAATACAAGCGAGGATACTATCCAAATGGTATATATCCTCGTTGGCCCACTATTGTTCAAGCAATTCCTGATCCACAAGGTCGAGATAAACAATTATTTACAAATATGCAGGAGGTATACCGTAAAGATGTTGAGAGAGATTTTGGCATCCTCCAAGCACGATTTGAAATTATCCAAGGATCTTGTCAATTTTGGCACGAGAAAGATATTGTTGAGATTATGAAATATTGTATAGTTCTTCACAATATGATAGTGGAAGACAACTGTAATGAAGAAGGTGGAGATTTTGTTGATGAGCCATCACAATACCACGTGAGGAGCCACATATTGGGACTACTCGAGACCTGATAACTATTATTGAATATCTCAGCAATCGCAGCGGAGTCACATATGCGGATCAGTATTTTATGATCCAAAATGATCTCATTAAACATGTATGAAAAATGTATCAAGATGGAAATCTAAATTTTTAAATTTTAATGTCCTTATGTGTAGTTGTAATTTTATATTTTAAATAAGTATTAATTGAGATGTAGCTGTAATTGTATTTGCAATGTTTTATATAAAGAACATTACAAAAGTAAAATGACATAATTAATAATATTAAGTACATAGCATTCAAACATAAATACAATTAAATCAACGTTACATGATAAACAATAACTCTCTAATTAAGATACTAATTTAAAATAATCTAATAAACGACATTAATTAAAAGTAATTTAATAAATAAGGAAAGATTCGAAACATGATTTTTTCTCCAAATGTTATCCTCATCATTTGTCTTCTGATTTACATGTTAAAATCTAGAGATTTTCTCAAGAATATGGTGAGAATTTTCATGATTTATGAGATTGATTCAAATCTTATTTTGCTAAATGTATACATTATGGACATATTGTTATATTTGACATACTGAGTAAAAACTTACAAAGGAAAAGTTTGAAAGGTAAGATAAAGAATATTCATGCAGTAAACTCTCATGAACTAGCGAAACAAGTTTCTGACATGCTAGACCAAATAAAAAGCATTACTGTCGTGCTATCTACTTTTAATACATCTGTTAATAAAGAATGTTCTAATGATGAATTATATACCCATGCTACTAATCAATGTACATTGAACGAATATGTGATGTATTATTCAGGCAAAGGAATGATGAATATGAATATCATTATAATAGAGGATTTAATAATTCTAATCTTTCTTATTGTTTGAAATTTGAGTTTTCTCAAACTCAATACACATTTCATTTATCTCAATCACATCCAAATGAATATATTCAGAAATAGTATACTCAAAAAAGTTGCCTTTGACTTTTTAATAACTTCCCTCTTTGACTCAATTTTAGCGAAAAACCACATCAGAATTTGAAAGTAAATTTATGGATGGAAGATGAGTGTAAAAACTATCTCCCATTTTACAGACCATAAATTCTCCACAGTTGGCTATTTTGATGGTTCGCTCAATTTTCTTAATAGAGGGGTCTACAAGGATGGAGATTTTGGCAAAGGCCCATAAGGAGTAATGTCTGAGTCTGCAGTAAATGTCATAAGAGTAGATTTAGTTTCTTCGACAAAGTCTACTTTCTCACTTTCTGAATTGGTCTCATTCCAAACGGGCAATGACTTTTCTTCCTCGTTGACAACCATGCCTTTCTAATTGTTGAACCATAGAGAAATTTTCTTAAAATATTCAAACTTTGATTGAGCTTATTTTGAAGAGAAGTGATCAGACTTTTTGCAGTTAAAAGATAGCATGTCATTCGTTGGGGTCTTTGAAACAGAATTCTTGTTGAAAGGCTTCCCGGAGGCCAGACTTTTGAAATCTGGATGACTATTTTTGTTTTGACTTAATTTTTTTAAAAATTTCTTGTACTTAGGAATAACTGGCCATGAAAGTAGTTTCATCATTTGCACCATCAAAGTTATCCAAAAATCAAGGAAATGAGAAGAAGACTCAGGTTGTGCATGAAGAGAACGAATTTTCATATACCTTTCAGATTCTTGAAGCATTTTCAGTTTACTTACATAAATAGTTAGATTTGAAATCAAAATTTTCAAAATCATTGCGCTCTAATATTTTGAATCTCTGGTGGTAGTGACCTTAACATGTCATGTACTGCCTAAGCAACTGAGAAAATACATATTAATCTCCTTAGGCGAATAGAATTTGCCAAGAGACTTGCAATTGTTAATTACCTTGATAAAGCGATTCTTGTAGGTGCGGAGGTATTCTTTGGGATCCTTTTTGAATGTATCAAAGGTAAGGATGCAGTTGTATAGTTTGTTGTCTTTGCAAGGAACATATCCTTCAAAGTACCCACAGAGCTCATCCTAGATCTCTTTGGCAGTCTCATAATATGATTTGCTCGAATGTAGCATCTAGAACAACGGAGGACAATATATGTGTGATGCCCTTCTATCTAGAAAGTCTATAATCTTGTCTTCCTCGGACCACTCACTCTTAGGCTTGAAAACTATCTCTCCAGCAGTAGGGACAACTACACCTTTCGGATGCCCTGGTGGATCTACACATATAGAGATCATCTTAGTAAAAAAAGAAGGACCATGAGTAATACATTCAGGCATTCTCTTGTCCAAGGACCACATATACCTCTTAATCCTTTTTTTTTTAATGAGGAACACCTTTCTTCATCCAAAGAAGGAACGAGGGGCGAATTGGATGATTGTACATTTCAGAGATGATTATCAGGAATCCTTAACAGAATTTGTCATCTTGCGCTGGATATTTGAATTTCTAGACTGTCCGCAATTATGAATAGTACACTGTCGTACGACTGTGGTCAGAGCCATAGTGGAATTCCTTTTCTTTGTGTTCATGTGATAGATACGTTGAATATATTTTATAATGACGTTACAAGGAAGTCTTCTTCAAATATCGTGTCTACGGATGCCTTGAGCGTAGAACCCATTCGTGGAAACCTCAACGGTTTACATCGAAAGCCTTGAGATTTCAAGGTTTCCGCAGAACTCTTCTCGTTGGAATAATTGAAAATTACCCTTATAACCATATACTGAGTTTAAATATATACTTTATTAGTACTAAGTGACACTAGTACGGATGGTAGTGTATTAGATAACTGCAATTGCACAATATCGCGTTTAGTAATTTAGAGAAGTAGAGTGTCAAACCCACAGAAAGCAGTCGAATCACCCGATGAACTGCTTTAACTAATATGCTTATTTCTATATCTATATTACGAATTCAGAGATAATATTAATTAACTGAAATGAAATAATAAACTTTAAATATTATAACTAACAATTCCTAAAGATCTGATTTTTTCTAATTATCCATTATGTTGAATGATTAATTTTACACATGAGTAATATGCTATTGTTTACTGATCAGGAACACGAAATTAGTTTACTTCCACTTTCGATGACGAGTAGCCAAGATCATCTAAATTAACCTCGACTGATAAAGCTCCTCCCGGATCCATCGATAGCTAATCCAAAAACTCATTAACATAGTGAACAAGTTCCTATTGGACCGTTTATACGTACAATTATTTTTAAATGCTTATGTTAGTCCCACCAGAAAGAAATAAGCTAGAGAGGGGGGGAGGGGGGTGAATAGCTTATTTAAAACTTAAAGCTATATTCAAAACTTTTTTGATGGATCAGCAAGCTTTGAATCTTAAGCTACTGCGGAAATGATCCAACTGAAGTCTTAACTTCCCAAGCTTCTTTTGCTTATGAGTTAAGCAGAGGCTCTTAAGCATATAGTTTGAGAAATGATCTTTTGAATAGATAAAAGCTTGGATTAAAGTAAACTGTAAGTAAATCAAAAGCTTTTAAGTAAGCTGAAACTTTTGAGCCAATTGGTGACGTCAGCAAGTTTTGGTCAAGTAAAGATTGATAAAGCTTTGAAATAAAAACAGTAAAGCAAGGAAAGCTTTTAACTAAACAGTAAAGCACACAATGATATATAGTGGTTCGGAGTATTAAAGAACTCCTACTCCACTACTTAGTTGGTTATGCTAGGATTTGTGACGTGTACTATATTAAATCACACTAAGCTATTACAAAACTCCTTATCTCAATATTTTAAGCTTAAGTGAGTACCTAGTGATCACTAATGGATCGTGTACAAGTCATCGTGCTTAACCTAGAAGTTTTGGTGGTTGGTTTGAGTGAATGTGTTCTCTCTCTAGAACTGATTTCACTTGGTTGTGTTTAGCAATCAATGTGCCTCAATAATTTTACAATAGGAGGCACTCACAAATGATTGACTTACGGTGTTTGGTAAACATAAAAGCTAAGGTGAAAATGTTTGTGTGAAAGGGTATAGAGCTTTTAATGCTAAACCTAAAAGGTATCTCTCTTTGTTCTTTTTGTATATGCACATGCCCAGCACAAACCATTTCTCCTTCTTCATGATCTTCTATTTATAGGAGAAATCAAGTTGTCCGTTGGATTCATACTTTCTCTCCAAGACTCAGCAATTTGAATCGTTGGTAGGGACAATAAATGTCTTGTTTGTCTTGAAGTGTGATAGGATAGAGAGCCTATGATAGTCTTGAGTTTCGGGCCTCGTATCCTCAATTGCAGAAACTAAGAACGCTGCAAGGAGAATGTCTGTTAGCCTTGGTTTGGGATTAGGTAAAAAGGCTTTTATCCATTTTGGGCTAACGATAAATGATACTTCAAAAATTATAATTAAATTCAACATATAAAAACTTCATGATTTTAACAGTCATTTGACATTCAACTGTTGTATTCTGTAGCTTTGATTTCAACAAAGCTACTTATGATACTTATAATGTATCTGCAGCTTTCGATGGTTCCTGTCACTAAAGCTTTAGCTTTAGAGCTTCTGATAGCATTAAGCTATCAGCTCAAAGGTTTTGAGTTTTTTCTTGCAATGTTAGAATATATAACAGTATATAAAGAGTTATTTAGGTTTCTACCAAACACCGTGGTATAACCTAAAAATAATTTCAATAAAAAGGGATCTTAAGCTTAAATAAATAATGGGATGAACTTAAGAAAATTAAAGAGCTTGATCAACATCTTAAACTGTAAGACTATACTTTCGTGGTTCTTAAACAAAAAGGTTCGTTGGCCACTGTGCCCTTCTAGTTTAATAAATCAATCCGTTATGTGGCAAGACTAAAGGACGCATTACGATTCGAATAACATAAATAAATCCCAATCAAACAAATATAAGTTCAAATATAGGTTACATCTTCCCTCTAGGAAAGATGGATTTAGTTATTCATCGATATAATAAGAACGCGGGAAATAAACAATATTATACCAAGAATCAATTGAGTAAAACCTAATTATCGATTGATGAACAATAATCTCCAATCCCCAAGAATAACAATTTGTCAGAAGGTTGCTCCAAAAGAGATCTCTTCTCCTCTCTAATGGTCTATTGTAAAGAACGATATATGAAAAGAGGCTGCCGGGAGAGAATGCTACGAGATGCCCTAGATCTAGAATATATAGGGTATTTATAATCATACGGGGGAAAATATTTTCCTTATTCCTAATTAATAAAAATACATAAAAATAAGAAAATAATGTCTTCTAGAGTCTTCGGGTGATGACTAGTGCCTTAGGCTCGACTTTGGGCATTCCCGAACACGTGATAAAATCTGGCAAGCAAATCGAGGCAGACTGCTGACGTTCGTACCGCTGCAGTGGCACCTAGCACCACGGTGGTCTGCAAATTTTTCGCGCTTTCCTATTTTCTGCACTTCAGCCCCTATAAGTCGTGTATTTTTGCTAAATTGTACCTAAGTACCTAAAATCACATAAAACTCGGAAATAACATTAAAACACAATAAAGTACTTGGAATAAGCTTAAAATAATTAAAAATTGAGTCTCTAGATAGGGGTATAAAATACACCTAGCACTAAGCTATAGTCAAAAATTGTATGCTAACATTTACTGTAAGAGTATCTTTATTCAAAATGATTAATAGTCCTGTATGGGGAATGGCCATTAACTAAAAATAATTTTGGCACTTAATCAAATCTAAATATATCATGACTGAGGGGAGCATGCTGAAGTTCATATGTTTAAGCTCATAATCCCTAGCTTTTTTGGGTAGAACTAGACATTATGGTGATTTTTGAATCACATAACTGCAGAAGTCATTTATCTTCTTAATAGAAACATTAATTTCAACCATATTTCAATTCTTTCAAACAATAAAATAAAATATGAATAAAACATGACGATTAATAGACTAAAATTAATCAAGACGATGGTGCTTTCTGATACCGTTGTCGTAGCAGTTCGAAAAGAAATAAAAATAATAATACATATTTAATTCTACTAAATATAAATAATGCATATAGGACAAGCATGTTCAATCCAAAGAGACTCAAAATCAAACATATTAACCAGTTCGTACTAGATTCGTCGAATAGTCTTTCACGGTAAAAGAGGTCTTTGGCCCACTTGTGATTGTTTGTGCTATGAACAAGTCACATGGAAATTTGACCTAAAAAGAAAATATTAGGAAAAGGAAAAAATTGCATTGAAAGATTCAAATGGAATGAGTATCCCGAACTATCCATTTTCACTGATTTGAAATCCTTGATGACATTTGTTTGCTTCTATTACACATAATAATGATGCGTCATACTTTTTCTTTTTAGTGATAACAACATTGATAATATAAATCACTTGTTTGGAGTATAGTTTATGAGGTTGGTTTGTGCTTGATCATATTAGAAATGCATTTCTATGGGGTATGCTGATGATGTGTAACATACAGTGGCATATTTGTGATTAATTAGAATTTTGTGGGTAGATTCACTAAAAATCCTCACGAGACAACACTAGCCCAGTAGGGGTATCTAGGGGTTTAACGGCTTGTTGCACATGGTAAGTGCAGTCGTGATTCCTACGAAAGTGAGTTAGAATTTTATTTTTATTTTGACCGAGACGTTCAAAAGCTATGTATGGGGGTGTGATAGCGCAAAATTATGTATATATTTTAGTATTATTTATATGATTACTTTGACTAGTTTATGTTGGATTTTATACTTGATTTGGTTTGTTTTGTATAAAACAGGTTTTTCAAGTGATTTGAAGTCAAAGTATGAGAATTTGATCATTTTGCAGCACTTCAGAGCATAAAGGAAGAAGTTGTGAAGAAACTGTCAAAGTTTACGAGCTAAAGTGCAAAAACAACAGAAATCAGAGAAATCCAGCATATGCTAGGTCACGACCATGACCCTGCTGTAGGTTCCACGTTGCCAGAACTGTTATTTTTAGGGTTTTTGACTTTGTTTAGGGATTTTATGTGTTCCTATATAAACTTCCTTATATTCAGTCTTTTGTGTGATGCAATATAACTCTTGAACTACACTATTATCATTACAATATATTTATCAATCCTTCGTTCACGAGGAACTAATTTCATCTTCTACTAGTAAGAGGTAAATCTCTTCTATTGCTTATGCATATGTGATAATATTTCATACTTTAATCATTTTTTGTTCTATTCGATCGAATGAATGTTTTTTTTCTCATATTGTAGTGGCCAATGCAATCTATTGAATTCATATTGGGAATATGTTATGCCCCGATCATAAGGTAAACTTAAATCGGCTAAATCAAATAGATTAGGTGAAACTGATGTGCGTTCATGCGATAAGGGGAAACCTAGGTTCTTATAATTGATCTAAATATCTTAATAGGTTTACGGTTGTCCGAAGGATGTGGTCTTAAGTGCCGTGGTAATAATAAGCATAGATAGTTGCAAATCGTGAATTAACGTCCCAACTGTTAGCAAAGTGAATGAATCCTAGAAACATGAATCAATATTATTACATGGATGTTTATGCATATTTTATTGTTGATGATTATATCTTTTCTGCTAAATCTTCCAATCATTGATAATCACTCTCAATCATATTTGCATAGTAGACACACTCATAATCATAATCATACATCATATTGTAACACCGTGCGACGAAATCACGGTACTGCTATAGTTGGTAGATTTGTTCTCAAGTCTTCATGAATCGACACATGCTTGCCCTATCTATATTATTTAGAAGTAAGAAGGTTTATAATACTCTTTTTTGGTACTATTGTGACGCAGACATCAAAAAGTGGCACCGTTGCCAGGGACTTGATTCATTCATGTCTGCCAGCCAAGAGTACTTTTTTGTCTCGTAGTTTAAGATCGAGTATAGTAGTAGTTTCATATTAGTGGTAGTTGTATATTAATAGTCATTGCATATTTAGGAATCGTAAGTAGTTTGTTACTCGAGTCTAATTTAGTGAATGGATAGTCGTAGATCATTAAACATATTAGTATCACCATTCATAGATAACATTCATCGCATAAAGCATTATAGAAGAAGAAACGTAGAACCAGTCATCACGGCTGAAGAACTCGTTAATAAAGAGAAAAGAATAGAGGATATTTGCAATCCTGTGACAGACGCATCATCATCGTGTCTAGTTTTATCTGAAGAGGCCAGAGATTATGAATTCAAACATATACATTTTAATATGCTTCCATCGTTTCAAGGAATGACTTCTGAAGATCTTCTTATTTTCATGCGTGATTTTTATAATATAATATCTCAAATTCCATTAAAAAGGCTCACGGAAGATAAATTGAGAATGAGATATTTCAACATACATTAAAGGGCACCGCTAAAATACGGTTTATGTCTTTGAGTCCTGGATCGTTAAGAAAATGGGATGAGTTAAATACATTGTTTCTGTCTAAATTGTACCCTCATAATAAAACTTCCACCTTATGTGCTAAATTCATAAAATCCACACAAGATTCGGGTGAGCCTTTTCATGATGAATGAGAAAGATTTAAACCGATACAAACTCAATGTCTGCATCATAATTTGCCCGCCAAATTGGTAAATTAATCATTTTATCATGGACTAACCCAAAACAACCAGACTATGGTTGATAGTGTATCAGGTGGTAGAATTGGAGATGAGACAGCAACATAACTTCAAGCTATCTTCGAGATGTTTGGAAAGAGTTTTCAACCAAAGAGTTCAGAGGTAAGCAAAAAGGCATATATGAATTAGATGCTATAACAAAATTGGCGAAACAGGTAAGTTACTTATCCTCTCAAATTCAGGCTGTTAATTATTTAATTGCAAACATAAAAGCTCATGTTATTGAAGCTTGTCAAGTTTGTGGACTTAGTAATCATGTTATTAATCTTTGTCCATCAAGATATGCAAGAACAAGTTACAACTATGAATGCATACGGAGAACGGAATGGAAGCTATTCCTATCAATATCAAGGACAATATAAACATCTAAATCTTTCATATGAGAATCAAAGGAACATGCTGAATCCATCTCCAAACCAAAATCAAAATCAAAATCAGAATCAAGGAACAAATCAAGTTCCATACTAACATAGAAAGCCAGCTTGGAAAAATGCATTGAAAAAATTCATAAAAACATCTCAAGGAATTCCGCAAATGAACGAGCAAAGATTTACACAACAAGATGTTGCCTTGAGAAAAATAGAAGTGCAAGTAGGCCAAATTGGTGAATTTTTAGAAGTTCATGCAATAGGCAAACTGACAAGCCAACCGGAACAAGCAAAGATAATAACCACAATTCGATGAATCGAAGCTTCGAAAGACAAAGAGGTACAATCTAAACCCACTAGTCTTTAAAGTATTAGTGTACCTAATTTAAATGATAGAAAAGCAACGTTAATTATTCTTGCTGATAATCCTCAACTTGCTAATTTGTGCAAAGTACATATAAAACACATGAAAACAACAAGTTGGATGGGGTACATGATATATTTACCAAATTGAATGATATTGTTAAAGAAAATCTTCTCCCAAAAGCAAGAGATCCTAGGTGCTTTAACAATATTGACATAAAATTTGGTCATTTTCTGCCATTAAAGGCTATGCTTGATCTTGCTGCTAGTATTAATTTAATGTCGTTTTATATATACTTGCAAATTGGATTGAGTAATATGAGACACAACTACTACTCTACAGTTAGCAGATCAGTCTAAAAGGATTCCAAGAGGAGTGGTAGAGGATGTCATAGTCCAAATTGATAGAATAAGTGTTCCAGTTGATTTTGTTCTTATGGGTACGCCCCTAATGAATCGTCAAATATATACAAAGCGTGCATATTTTGTTAGGGCGTCATTTCATGGCCACAGTCAGCACAATCATAGATGTTAAAGGAGGACACTTATTCATGACTGTTAATAAAAATCATCATAATGTTTCTGCAGTTACTCATCAGGATTCACCGTTGGGACACTGAAAAGAATTTATATGCAAATTTTATGGGTACTAATGTTTTAATGCAGAATCATCAAAATCTCACCGGACACAATGATTTTTAACCATTAGTGACTTTCGGTCGAGCCAACGATCGTAAACAAGAGCGCTGAATGGTTTTCTTATATTTTTCATAAATTTTGTTAGGAAATTGTTATATTCACATTCGATGATACTTCACGAAAGTATTTTTGTTGTTGGATTTCAGAGATCACTTGAAGGTATCATCAAAGTCGAAAAAGAGTTGATGAACATCCTTAAAAATCCTTAAAGTTGGGTTTTCAAACTTAAAAAATCGGAGAAAAACAAAAAATGGTGAACACAGTGACCTGTCTTGGTCACGACAGCGACCGACTCACAATTTGAAAGGCAAAAGAGGGCAAGGCTGTCACAGTCTTGACCTCCTTTGTCATGACCGTTACCCCCTCTCTGTCCAGTTTTATAAAGTCGAGTTTTTACCAATATTTCTAAAATCCTAAAAGTCGAAAATAATCTCTCCTCATATCCAATCCAATTCTTCACAAAATTTCATCAATTTTCTTGATCCTAAGCACTTCCAAACACTTTTTTCGCAAGAAATTTTGAGTTTTAACACATCAAAATCATCAATTTGATCAAAAATTAAAAGTTTTCATCCTATAATTCAAAACCCAATTCTTTCTCTTCTTCATCTTCAACAAAGCATCAATGGCACGTAAGAGACAAAGGGGGAGTGGTTCACGCTCAAAGATGGATATCAATCGTTATCCGGTGAATGTCTAAGGCCTCACCAGATTCGAAAATAATATGTATCATGCTCTTGCGCATCGTGTTGTTCTTCCTTGCCATTATTTTGATGATTTTGTGACGAATAATATGCGTATCAAGAATATTACAGTGCAAAAGCTTGTGGCTATGTGTTGTAGTTCTTTTCTAGACTATGACCGGCCAAGTGGAGCGAATAGTTTGTGAGTTCTTGTGTACGTTTGTGTTTAATGAAGAAACCAATGAGGTTCAGTTTTGATTGGCTAATCGTGATTACACTATTTCCAAAGATGATATTCAAAATATCTTTGGTTGGCCAACTGAAAACATTGACCCCTTGCCCCATAATTTTAAAAATATGGTTTGGGAAGCAATAACTTTTGGGAAAGGCGGCAATTGGAACAAAAATGCTTCAAATATTTCAGCGGTATCTAATTACGCAACCCACTACTCTAATCGGGTCTACTTTGTGGTAGAAGCAAGAGAACTCACAAGGTGAATAAAGCGAACATAACTATTGTCTTCTATTATCATTTTGAGCGTAGGCTCGACATGACCTCTATTTTGTTGAAGAGATTACGTGAAGTTACTGCTCGACGAACCGGGAGCATTGCTCTTAGTGGATTTAAATAGGGTTATTTGGGCAGAGTAAAAAATCACGAACTACGGTATATACATGTCAAAATGCTTTTAAGTGTTGTCGGCCCAAGTTCTAATTTTTTTGAGCAAGACGCCTACAAGTTCGCCATTTCAAATTGCTAGCTTCTTTCAACTTGCAAAGTTGCGACACGTGAATAAATAATCAAATATTTTTGTCAGCGGAAATTAGCGATTGAAATTGCTAACTTATAAGTTATAAAAATCGCGAACTTCTTTCAACTTGTGAAATTGCAACACGTGGAAACACAATCAGATATTTATGCCAACAAGAGGTCGGCAATTTCACTCCGCTCGTAAGTTCGCGATTTCAAATTGCTATCTAATTTTACTATAGTTCGTGATTTGAAATTGCACTCTGCTTCGCTGTCCACATTTTAAAATTGACCCTCGGCTATTTCTAGGATTCAAATCTATATCCCTCCGATGTAAAACACCTAGGAGTGGGGGTAGAGCCACATGCGAGAGGAGGAGTGATGGGATTGGGGTACAGTTGCTGGTTGGTAGGTAAAAATTGCTCAATGTCTTCAACTCTAGCTCCCTCATTTCTACGACGCTCCTCTCTCTCTCTCTCTCTCTCTCTGGAACTGTATGAAGCCGGTGAAAGATTTTGGTACATGTTCTCTCATATGGAATGCACAATAAACCCTTAATGTCACAACGTTAACCAAAAGGCCCCCTAATGTTATATCAACGTTAGTCACTAGTACGTGGGAGTAAAATCGCCTTTACATTGAATAATTTGAAGAAGGACTTTTCATAATGCGTATTAGAAGATTAAGGACCAAACATTAAAATTTTTTTTTTAAAATCAAATGCATATTTAAATGATAGTTTAGGAATCAAATAATTATTTAATCCGTATAAAAAACACAAAAAAATTTCAAAATCACACACAGAAAACCCACCATCAAACAACCCCCCTCCCCCACTTCTCACTCATTCACGTCCTCTAGAAAAGAGAGATATATTGCTCACTTCAACGGCCAAGTGATGAATGAAAATAATTGTAGCTTGAACCACACCACTTATATAAAGTGAGATTAGAACTTGTGTAAAAACATTTACTCATCATATAAAAGAGAGATTTGGTTGTTCAGTGGAAAGTGCTAAACTATAATATACTCTATCCGTTGTATTTCAAGTGTCCATGACAGTGACATTTTCTGAGAAAAATTGTTACTTTCAAAACACTTAAAATAAAAATAGAGATACTTATTCACTTCAAGAGCCTAGCGAGCCAGATTGTGACACTTATTTCTCGGATTGCACTATAAAGAGAGAATGCGGAAGAAACCCTTTTCACTGTACTCTAGAAAAGAGTAATAATTGTCACTTGAACAACCAAATGTCAAACAATAATACTTGTTTCTAGAATTGCATCGCTTATTTAAAGTGAGATTAGAATTTGTATGGAAACTTTTTCACATACTCTAAAAGTGAGAGATAGCTGTTCATGTTCACTTATTTAAACTGTAACAATTGTTTTTCGTAGCAGTACTTTTAATGTGAGATTATAACTTGTGTGGAGTCATTTCATATCTCAACTTGAATAGCAGAGCATAATTTAAAATCTAAAAAAGTATCATGTATCAGATCCAGTGGCATCCAACGGTGAAGCGAAGATAAGTACAGCGCACAATTAACGCAAACTTGGTTGTCAAAATCAAATTGGTTGGTACAGTAAATAAGGCAGTGACAGTGGCTGTAAATTGCTTGCTACATCAAGTCTGTTAATATGATAGATATATCTAACATTTCTTTAGCTTAAAATTACAAGCCTTCACCAGCACACACAAATAAATAAATAAAATCGAGTAGGTTTAGGCGATAAATGCTCTAAAAAGTAATGGAGAATTCTGGTATATAGTGGGATGATGTAATTATTAAAAATGTGAACATACAACCATTTGTATGCATGAGTTTGGACAAACTTATGGAAATGAAGACCCTCTTGACTTTCAATATGCTTTTCACCAATTAAGAGAACACAGTGACAAACAATAACAAGCCTTGGCAACTGGTAAGGCTTGAATAGATCTAGTGTGTCCTACAATTTACAGTGTTTCTGCAGAATCTCTATACATTTGGTTGCATGGCATGTGAGAGGGCTTTCAGCGATTTCAACATTTTCTTACTCTTTTGAGAAGTTGAAGATTTCATTCTTTGTTTGCAGGTAATTGAGGCTCTGGGCGTCCTTCCTACTTCAGTCAAAAAGCATTGGCCTTTAACAATTCAAGCTCACCTGAGATCCAATTCTGCCGAATGAGCTAGATACATTTTTGGTTAGCTTTTGACTGCAACTTTTGTACAACAGGAATGGCCTCAAAGGTGTAGTGTTGCTGTATTGAAGAATCCTATTTTATGCAGACTGCAGCGTCACTTGCCCTGCAGTTGTTTGCTCATACTCGGCACAAGCCTCTGGAGTGTCTTCTTCACTGGGTGGAACGAGCTGCCAGAACAATGGCAGATACTTGTCCCACTCCTTCAAGATAACAGAGCCTTTGCTGCTTCCAGTTTTTTCCTACATGACAGACATTACCACTCAGTATGTTCTTGAATTCTATACCATATAGCACAGGGGGGAAGGGCTTGTTACACAACTTTAATATATCACATAAAAACGAAAAGAAAAAGAAACTCTTTATGAAACAAAACTCCCAAGTGCCTATCAGAATATTTTAATAATGATACTAATCCATAGTTGGGAAAGGCGCAAGCGATTTCGCATTCTACCGCCTCACAGGAGTCTATCGCCTCAAAGTGTCTAGGCAGGTTGATGCTAGCCTTTTTGAGCGGGGCGCTGGCTGTGGACGACTCAAGCGAAAGGATGATGCGAATGCCTTGGTTGCCTTTGTGATATGGAGGGTTTCCAATGAGTTATACTCATTTCGAGCCAGATCTAGGAAAAATCCAAGACAGATCTGGACAAATTCAAGATAGGTCTGGCTATATCCGACCAGAATAATTCTCTGTTCCCAAATTCTTTGTCGAAATTGGTTGTCTTGGTCCTAGCTCCTCTGAAGCATAATTCAGAAGCTGGTTTTCAAACACAATTGAGTTCCTAGCTAATGGTGCCATCTGTATGTTTAGTTTCTCTTTTTTGCATGATTATTAATTTCTTGTTCAAAGTTCTAACTTTTAAGCTCATCCTCGGCGTTACAAATGTAACTTTGAAGTTGAAAATTTATGTAAATTTATATATTAAAGGTGAACTTAATATCAAGCTTCATTATCATTTTAAAATGTTTGGGGATTTGTTATATTATATTTATTCTTTGTCCCCCCCCCCCCCCGGCATACACTCGCCTTGCCTTTCTCTTCAAAAAAAGTACCTCACCTTTATGTAGTAGTCATGCCACAAAAATATTCATCAATAACTATGATTTGAAGTAACATATGGACTACAGAGGTAAAACCACAAATGTGTGTTCAGATCTGCCTGTGCCACAGCTGCATATACATTTAAATATGTCATCAATAGCTAAAACCACATCCACCGATCTTAAGGATCGGAACCATATCGCATGGATTCAGTAAACATATCATAGAATAGCCTCCACAACACGGTACTCCTTCCAGACGCTTGTGATGATAGATGCTCAGGAGCATTATTTGCAACCTTTGGTACTTGCTCATAAGCTAATGCTTCTCTGTGAGCCTATTCTAGAGCAGTGAATTGGATGGAGATGATTCTTACGCTTTCTTGCAATCATTTGTCCTTTCAGAACATTCTCCAGTATCCCATGCTTAATGCTTAAGGCGCCCAAAATTACTGTCCTCTTTTTCTTAGAAAAAAAAAGTTTAAGAAGTTACCCTTTTGTCCTCTTTTCTTAGAAAAATATGTTTAAGAAGTTTCCCTTTTGAAAATAGTTGTGTCCCATTGTGCAATAGCAAGGACATATCCAATATATATATATATATATATGCTAGTAAAATTGCATAAAAAGCAACTCCCATAGTAAAAAGGTGAAACATGACACTAACTTCTAGATGGATGGAGTACAACTTTGATAGGTGGATAATTACTAATACTAAGATCATTTGTTTATGGCCTCAGGCACCCAATACTATTCTAAATTCCAATTTTATGTAAGCAGCTATATGTTTGTATCAATATAATTTTTTTTACATACACTGAATGCCTATAATTAAAGATTTCAGAGTAATTCGATGCAACTTAATGGGGTGATAGTTTAACAAGCAGCAAAGATTCATGAATTCGTTTAGTATACTTACAACATGGGACTCGATAAGGCTCTTCAGTTGCATTTGCCCCACAGGTGCGACCACTCTCTGGATCTTCACGATCTCCTTGTTTACCTGTTACCATTTTACACAGCATGATTGATCCACCATGAAATTAAAATTACATCTCAGACTGATGTGAAGAGATAGATGATAATTCACTAGGAGCGAATACGTAATTATACTAAATATGTTTAAAATGGGCGTGTTGTTTACAGCCATAAATTCAATGTAGGTAGAGGGATCGCAAATGTCTATGTCAGGAGAGATTATTTCACCCATACAAACCTTGGGAATAAGAGTATCATCTTCATCAAGAATGTATGCCAAGCCTCCGGTCATACCAGCTGCTACATTTCTACCGACTCTGACAAAATAATACAAGGTCAATCACAATTTGTAGCCTCAAATTTTCAACAACAGTTAATTGAGAAATAAGAAGACATTAAATTAGAAAGCTTACTTTCCAAGTACAATAACACAACCTCCAGTCATGTACTCGCAACAATGATCTCCGGTGCCTTCCACTACTGCTTGTGCAAGCGAATTTCTCACGGCAAAACGCTCCCCAGCTTTGCCTCTAACAAAGAGTTGACCACCTGTTGCTCCATACAAGCAGGTGTTTCCTATAATGGTAGCCTCCTCTGGGCAAAATCCAGTATCCTCCACCGGAGTAACGACCACTTCACCTCCAGCCATACCCTGCCCAAGCAATTGCTCCATTAGACACTAAGCAAACAATTTAACGAGATGACACAAGGCCCACCAGCATTCATGAAAGAATAGCCAGATCAACAACAACAGTCTAAACGGTGCCAATATTCAAAATAATCTGCCGTGTTAACTAGGCCCTTGGGCGATTCTTAAGCATCTACTTAAAGTTTCTATCTGGAGAATCTATATGCATTGGAAATGCTCTTCAACTATGGTGGATTGGTCCACATGCATTGGGGGTTGTCCCCATTTCCCAGTAAAAAAAAAACTTTTCTAAAATAGATAGTTATCAAGTGCCCTATAGGTACTAGTTAGCGCTGTGTAAGAGAGAGAGACTAAAAAATCAGTGCAGGTCTAAAATTAGATTTATAGAAACCATTCCAGGTTTTTGTAATAATGGTCATAAACAGTAGAGTGGTTAACAAACCTTCCCCACATAGTCGTTGGCTTCGCCTACTAGCCGAATGTTCATTCCAGGAGTCAGAAAACAAGCAAATGATTGCCCAGCACTCCCTGTAAATCTGTATACACAATAGAGAATCAATTCACATGTTACACCATCAAAGTGGCATCTTGGTATATGATAATGTTTGCATTATCCATATCCATCAAATAGGCAATATTTTCTAGTACAAGTTGCATCTTACGTTATATTCAACTGCCCAGCAAAACCAGTGTCTCCATACTTCTTTGCCACTACACCTGCTAAGCGCCCACAAACAGCACGGTCCACATTGTATATCGCTATGGTTTTATTTACCACCTTTTCGTTCTCAATAGCATCTGATATCTGTAAAGATAAGGAAATTTCTGAATTTTGCAAGTAAAATACTATATGCATATAGATTAACAATACAGAGTTAGATTATATCAAATAAGCACATGCTGAAGGTTTGATTAATTCTTAAATTACCAATAAGAATCTCTAGGACCAAAGTTACTTGAAATGAGAGTTTCCTAGATCATGAAATAAGTATGGCATTGGTAACTTTACCATTTAAAACATGGTACAGCTTGCTTGATATAAATGCTATATACAAGAAATTCTGTAAAGTTTGTGCGTCCTAAGTTTACGTCTGCTAAATTTTGTGGTTCGGAGGAACTATACTAAGTTTTGGAACGTTAATACCAATAAACAATTCACAACAATTGCTCATTCCACTAACTTTGTCTGGACTAATCAAAGAAGAATATTTTACACATTGGCTTACGCTGTAAAAGTGGTAGTGATGAGCAATGGGTGGCAGTGGTTATGGGTAGTTATGACGTGATTGGGGGGGAAGGTGGGGTGGACAAATATGGCAGTGATGGTAGTGGAAGTGATATATGAAGTTTATGCTGCAGGTAATAATTAGGGCGCGATGGGGCTGATCAGGCTGGAGCTCTGGCTAGTGATGGTTTTTGGTGGGCGTTGATTTCATTAGTTATTTATGTGCTTGGGATAGGAAACGGAATCCATGGAACAATCTTGATGGTAATGAAGTACCCTTATTATCGCCAAGGTAATGGGCATATGGCCAGATGCATGAGGACATATGTTCAAAGGGACTCTGGATAGAATTGAAGGTAAATAATTACTAGTTAAATATTTCCAAAGAACCAAACCCGACAAATGGGTAAGACCCAAGGTTTGGAAGGCCAGATTCACTTATGGTGACTTAAAGCTTAATTGTACTGTAGCTTCGATCTATATAATATGGAAAACGAAGAAACATTCATGACATGGACATGATTTATCTGTATCAACACCAACCTCTTACAACATTTGGGTTCCTGACTACCTTGTGACTTTGCTGTAGTGGACTGTTAGCCCCATATAGTAAGCAGTGTTTGACCGTGTTAATAGAATTCGTTCTAAATTGTCAAACCAGGTTAGGGCCTTGTGCCATTGTAGATTCTCTTGAAATTTGCACATGGTTCCCTCATCTTGGGTGATGATGGCTATTTAAGGTTCAAAGCTCGTGTTGTGGCTGCGATCTTTGTTTTTCTCCAGCATACTTGTCCAATGAGGGAAGCTTCAATTTCAAAGGGGGAAGTTCTTTATATGTAGGTTGGCTGACGACACGCCCTGCCAGTAGATTCCCTTAAACAATAAGCTTTGCAAGCAATTACTAAAGATCTTGGGCTATTCCTCTCATCGCCATGCCAGTAGATTCCCTTAAACAACAAGCCTTGCAAGCAATTACTAAAGATCTTGGGCTATTCCTCTCATCGCCAATTGGTTTTGATATGGACACTCTAAACACTATACAATGAATTACCCACAAAAAAAGGGAACGCCTTGGCCCTTTCAACCAAGACTCACGGACCCTTTTTAGACCATGGTCATTATCATTTGTTCTTCTTCTTACACCATTGAATTATTGCTTAGTGCTATAATTCCCAACTATTGCTCCCACCAACACCTAGGAACTATGATTGAAGACAAATTACAGGACAATATCACTATATAACTAAATTGTTGAAAAGAAAAAGGGAGAGCACAAGACACGAGTCACCATTGTGGCTATTTAAGGGTAAATCTACGTGGTCTTGTCCCTTCAAGCAAAAAAGACTTTTTTGGTAGATGAAGCGTGCTACCTCCCAAGTCAAAATGGAGCAACCTAGTGTTGCGACAAGGCTCAGATTCAAGCAAAACGTAAGAAATAGTGATTTTTCGGTCTTAACTATCAAGTACCCTGTCACCCATTTTGCCGCCCATTAATCCGGATCAAGACAAGTAGGACCTCAAGGATGGTAAAGCTCTCCCGAGCTTTGACCGAATTTTAACATAGTTGCATTCTCAAGACTCGTACTCAAGACCTCTAGCTAAGCTATTGACAACTGGCAACGAAAGTGCTCGGTGGTAGTAATAGTGAAAATTAACATCTTATTTTCAAAAGTTTTCGGACAGTAATTAACCAAGTAATCGCATTAAGCACAGAAATTTTCTACCTCTACATCAGAGAGCAAAGTATCATCCAGAACAGAACCATTACTATGAGCATCCTGGTTCCTGATAGTAGTGCTGCTCCACTTTGGTAATCCCACATTCTGATAAGGGAAAGTGAAATGTTGGATATAAGCACCAGTCCAATCTAATTTGAGAATCCACACGTAGGTGCATATAATTAATGATACATACAGAAATAAGATAATTGAGGTCAAGATGCTGAGTTTTCATCAACGAGATATCTCGAGGTCTTAACAATTCTGTATGTCCAATAACATCATCCAGCTTCTCATATCCCAGCTGGGCCAACGTGCTCCTTACCTGGAAAAATGTTATAAAAGTATAAAACACAGTAATAGATGCAAAACATACTGATTTCAAATAATCAAACAAAACATAGTATGCCTAGAGCTTCATAAATGGATGGGAAAACTAAATCTAGAACAAGACTAGGGGTTATAGCTAGGGATGAGACTACACCATAGGCAGGGTCAATTGCCAACTTTAGTGCAGGGCCAACTCCATCATGGCCAAGTGCAGAGCCAAATCCTAATCAACAAGGAAAAGCTGAAGCCCACCAACTTAGTCTTGAAACGAACTAAAGATATCTTCTTCAGCATTTCTACTTGACATTGTGATATGTAATGTGTTCTTACTTGCCAAAGCTTCTTCTGGAATATGATAGCGAGCCCAAAGAAAAATTAACTTAAGCGAGGAAGGATTTAGATTAATTAGACGATCAGTCTTGATTTAACTTTCTGATTTAACTGAGTTTTTCATAATAGAATGGGACTTCTAATTAAATTTTTATGCTTACTTTCTCATCAAATGTTTTCAATAGGCCAGGCACTACCTTTACAGGTGTAGTTTTGCATTCACCAAGAATATTATTTAACTCTCTTCCCGCAAGAATTCCCAATGGGAAATCAATATTTATGAAAAATGAAGATTTTATAGATTCAAGAAAAGAACATACAAAGGAGGAGGACAAGCTGGCCACTAAAGGAGAAACAGAAAAAAGGAAAAAAAGCAAGAAGAAAAGAAATCAAACAAAAAGAAACTACTCCTAATGTGGGACAGCAGCCCAGTCTCTACATAAGTCCGTCATGGTCACCCCACTGAAATAAATTTGTGCCCCTCTATACATGCCATTCCTTTTATTGGAAGTCTATAACTTTAGACGAAGTTTCATAATCCCCACTAAAAGATGAAAAGATTTATTTCATGGAACCTAACAACTTTTGACAATATACTCTTTCACCATTACAATTTTAGTATGACCACTATTCAGCACCTTTGTTCACTCATATTGGTGCCTCAGAACTGAGAGACACGTGAACTCATTTATATTGGGTTTCTTTATGATCAGACTCATTCCACCCCAGTAGTGGTGGGAAAACACAATTTACATAGTAAGTTGTCTTGACCTGCTTAGCATCTATGTGTATAACTTAAAACGTAACAAAATTACACTATTAAGAAACCAGCAACACCTTCCATATACCAAACGATAATTAACTATTTTCTAAAATTGAAATTACTATTGTCGAATATTGAAACGATGATTAATTAACTGATGACATTATGCTATTTTATCTAATTGTTCTCAGCTCAACTCAGCTTTATTGCCAATCCACTTGGTCAACTACACCTAATTGTATTTAAGAAACTCAAAATCACAAGAAATTAGTACTGGTGTTTTGGAGTTACCCCAAGCTATTCTTTGAAAATAGCGTTAGTCTAGACCAACTATACAATTTTAAACACGTGAAAGTAAGCTTAACATATGGGGAAGTGAAGATATAAGATCCTAAAACATAGCAACAACAACAACAACCACAACAACAAAGCTTTAGTCCCAATCACTTGGGGTCGGATACATGAATCATGTTCCGCCATTCCACGCGATCTAATGCAAGGATTCAAGTTCATAAGAGATCTAATAACATAACTTTAAATTATTTATGTACCTGATACATGTTTGCTTCTTGCACGTATGCCAGAAAATGAATTGATTTTGCAAGATTTCTGATCATATTACATCCGATATGACATTTCATTCGAACATGTTGATCCAAGTTGTTTCTTTTTAAATCATGACATCATATATTTTGAATCACCTTCTTCAGTAATACATTTTTTACAACCATTTCTTGAACCCAATTTCTTATGCATTTGGAAATCCGAGTTTCAGATATTAGTTTTATGCAACATATGTGTGTCAAACATAGATAGTCAAAGATGAACAAAAATAATACCATGTAATTCAAATTCAGCAATCAATGAACCAAAACAATAGCTCAAATGAGATAGTTATTTCAAGAAGGCAAAAATATTACCTCTTCAGCCACATATAAAAAGAAATTGACAAGGTCACCAGGCACGCCAGGAAAACGAGCTCGTAGTTCTTCCCTCTGAGAAGAATTCAAATAAAGAAACATTATAGAACATTTGGAAGTGACGTAAAAGCGTAACAAGATACAAAATATAGTAGAAGACAAACATTGTATTGTTACCTGACTGGCGACACCAACTGGACAGTTATTTGTGTGGCAGATGCGAGCCATGACGCATCCAGTTGCAATCATTGCAACTGACCCAAATCCATACTCATCAGCCCCCATTAGTGCAGCCATAAGGACATCAACTCCACTTTTGAAGCCACCATCAACTCTCAAAATAACTCTTTCTCTCAGCCCATTTTGAATGAGTGTCTGCACATGATTTTTTTTTTGATATGTTGAAGTTCAAGTAAGTGACCGCTATGTCACAAACATAAATGGTAATAGATTTAGTGGACAAACCTGGTGCGTTTCAGTAAGTCCAAGTTCCCAAGGACCACCAGCATGCTTTATAGAGCTTATTGGACTAGCTCCAGTTCCCCCATCATGCCCAGAAATCTGCGAACCAAGTTAGGGTTGTCAGTGCTGACCATTATCAGTGTTTTTGTGTTCAAGTACAATGGTCAGCGCCTTAAAAATCCTACAATTCCCTCCTATAACTTGGGGAAAATTAGTCTGATTTTCTTCAGCTAGTCAAGCTAAATCTCGATAATCGGAGCTTACAAACTTAAGTCGCATTAAAATATTTCTTTGCTGATGCTAGTGATTTACATTGTGTTAGTAACCAGAATATTGGAAACACGCATTAACTAAGAAAAGGACTAGTGAAGAAACTGTCCTCAATATGGGGCCAGGCTTAACTACCCAATGAGATTACAAGAGAAAATCGACCATCACTTGCTGAATTCAGGCTGATGGCTCAGCAGCAAGGAAGGAACACACAATGATTTAAGGAGAAAAATATCAAAGAAGAACAAAGGAGATGACAAAGATCAAAGGGGTGAAAACGGTGGATACGAGAATCAGAGTGAAGGGAGATAAATGGCTGTACAAATCCTGTGTGACCAAACCCATTATTCACTCATTACAGATGAGACATAATCCCACAAATCACCATTAAATGACAAGACCCATTAAACATGAGCAAGACCTACTACGGACTCAACCACGAGTGACCAAGTCCCAGTACAGACTCAACCAAGATCCATACACTCAACCACAAAACGGACACTGTTTAGCCAACACACCGGTTAAGAGACCTTTGAAAAGCTGGTCAGCCTTCACCACCAGCCGGAAAATCCATGGGAACACTGAGACCAACTCGGACCTATAGGGCTTAATTTCGACAACATATATGATTTGACCAAACCACCATCACAACTCAACAAGATGGGATAGAGAAATAAAGTGATGCATCGCTGCAAAAAGCTTCAGCCAAAATCCAGTGCACCGGTGGCACATGGGCCAGCACTCAGCGGCTGATGGGAGACAGTAGAGTGTATCACCCACAGGAACCCAGCAGGCTTAACACCCTACAAGGCAAGTGGCTGGTTTTGATGGCGAGAAGAATGACATCTGATCCTTCTTCGATTTTGTGAGAAAAACAGAATCCAAATATTGTTAAATTATATGGAAAATCTTAAAAGCATCTCTAAGTCTAACATAGGAAATCATTTTTGATTGACCGACAGCTAATTTGGGGGATACTTCAAACTACTTAAAAGTAGCTGTGTCGGATCGGACACACGTGGTGTCCTAGAACTCCTCTGTCGGACACGCGAAGTTAAGGTTTCTATTAAAACGATAGGATTTTGATTCATGGAAACCCAAGAAATCTACCAAATTCCCTAAGGGGTTGGATATTTATATCAAACGAATAACTGCGTAGAAATAGTAGTACTACCTCCTCCCAACACGAAGGTGAACACTTTGGTTACACAAACAAATTAATACAATATGTTAGTTTCCTTAAATGCCGCTTAACACGAGGCCCATTTTTTATCCATTGCAAAAACTGATGTTAATATTGTAAAATGGGATGTGACCCAAAAGGGTTATGTCCCTCTTTAAGCGGGACCAAGTCACAAAGAAAGTGTCCCTCTTCATGTCGAATGTAAGGAGTACGAAAGTAATTTTTTGAGCTTTCTAATGTACCAATAGTCAACTATATTTTATATATCTATTTAAATACTCCTTCCAATCTAAAATAAGTGTCCTCTTTAAATGACTCATAGTTTTTGGAAAGGCATTTGACCCCATTAAAAGATAAAACTTATGGCCACAATGAACTTATAAATGGGCTTACATCAAACTTGTGGATCATATGCTTCCATTTCATTCCAATAAAAGAAATTACTGAAATAAGGCACTTATTTACAATCACACCAAACCCAAACAGGAATACTAGATGCTTATTTACAATCAGAGGGAGTATTATATGCATAGGGCCATGTCCTCGTGTCTTTTGTTTTGAATGTCTGTGTGTCCGACACCATACTTCTACATTGACACTCGTGTATGTACCACCAAAAGTGTATAATCCATCTATTCCCATGTATCTATTTACCACCAAAAAATTTCAACTATGACTCCTATCATCTTCTTCCTCTTCCTATCGCCTCAAGTAAAGCCCCCTTTTCTTAGCACATAAATGCAACCAGCCCAAAAGAAATTAATGAAATGGAACAAGCGGAGCATGAGAACTCCAAGATTTTATGTACTCATTTTTTTAAAAATCAGACCTCATTGAGTTTGCGAATTAAACTTCTACAGCGCATCCTATTTCCTTCAGCGCAGTAAAATGGAGTTGCTATTTCTAATAAAGAAAAATGAACAGAAACATTCTGAACCTAGACAAAATCCATGGCCATAAATTACTTCAATCAGAAATGTCATAAGAGAATTACATAGGCAAGGATGTCAAAGACTGTGATGCTATTATACAATAATGGCAGATCACAAAGGTACCTGTATAACATCAGCATTAGCCTTCGCAACTCCCGAAGCCACAGTGCCGATTCCGGCTTCTGCCACAAGCTTTACAGATACTTTAGCCTTGGGGTTAATCTGTTCATCACATGGAATGTCATCATGTATCCTACTCTATGTTATACAAGTACCATTAATGTTATCGAAGTATTAATAATACTGAGATAAATTCATGCTGCTTCGCATATTCACCTGATGAAGATCAAATATCAATTGAGCAAGATCTTCGATTGAGTAGATATCATGGTGTGGAGGTGGAGAAATTAGAGGAACCCCAGGTTTTGAATTTCTTAGCCTTGCAATATAAGCGCTCACTTTTTTCCCAGGCAATTGGCCACCTTCACCTGGTTTTGCACCTTGAGCAATTTTTATTTCTATCTGATCAGCATTCACCAAGAATGTTGGAGTGACACCAAAACGCCCTGAAGCAACCTGAAAGATACAGATACACAATTCACATTTAAGCATTGGTATTTCCCTGTAAAACAGGGATGGAAGTTACTATCCATTGAGTAGGGTAATAAAGAATGTCTTGGACCATCAATGAAGTCAATCAACACATACATAGATAACTTAGTGAACATATCTTTCCATTTTCCACTTTTTGCAATAAGAAAGTCTTAGCAGTTCACATGTATCAAATTGATCCTCTAAAGGTGGACTATGAAGTGGAATGAGTTCATTGTGAAGATAAGAAACGGCATTTCAAACCTGCTTGATAGCACTTGTAGCAGTATCCCCATTTTGAAGACCTTTGAGATGTGGTAATGTAGGAGAGTAACCATCAACAACATCCGTCAGTGGGTTCCAGCGAATCGGATCCTGAATGAAAAACATAGTTGATCAGTAAACCAAAGAAGGATCACATGTACTTATATAATAATAGAAAAAGGGAACTTTACTTAAAGTACTGAACAGATTACCTCACCACCTTCTCCAGAGTTAGATTTGCCACCAATTCTATTCATTGCAATGGCAATTGCTTCATGTGTTTCCCTGGAAATAGCTCCAAGAGACATTCCACCAGTGCAGAACCGCTGAACAATCGATAAAGCAGATTCAACCCTTCCAACTGGAATTGATGGGCGAGCACTCTTAAATTCAAGAAGATCACGGAGAACCTGTGGTCCAGAAAAGAGGAGCAGTTGAGATGAGGATGTTCCATTATAATAAAGCTTATGAGACCCTTCAACAAAATATCCACTATGAACTGAGGTACGCAGGGTAGCCTGGAACCATGCTCCTTTGTCTGCACATCTTATGTTACTCAGTCATTCATTTATTTCCTTTAAGGTATAGCAATTCATAAGGATTTGTACCTTGTGAGCATGGCCACTCCAAACATCAGAATAATATGTAATGTCAGCTAATATAGATGATGAATCAACTTACGTTCACAGGTCGATTTGCCAAATGTTGCTGGTAAACTGAATAAGCACTCTCACGCTTTTCACGAACAGCTTTGTGAAGAAGTTTTGACATCTCTGGGTTGTTTCCATGATACTCCCCTTCAAATTAGACAAAGGAACACAGCACAAGAAAACAAAACGAGTGAAGATTGGCTAATCAGCAAATTGTCCAAAAACCACTTCGGTTACAATATTTATACCTAATCAAGCAGTTTTAAGACCAATAGACATAATTTAAAATTCCTCTTCAAGGACAAAGGTTAACACCATCCACTCAAACTATGCATCAGAAAAAGGCAGAATCACACCAACAAAAGTACTAACATCAGTATTACACTCATACTTTTGGCACTTATGGAAGCGCATTCTGAAATTTCTGTTAGTCCTGGGTTTTGTCTGCCATAGGTATGAAAGTATGAAGGTTTAACGTAGCTTTCGTTTATAGTCATATTTAATCCTGCATGGATGTTCATTAGTAAACTAATTGGTTTAAGGATTGACCCGTTATGGAATGAATAGAAGAAAGTAGTAACTATAATATAATCCCTCAAATTGTAAATAAAAGTCCCCTTTGACTTGACATACAGGTTACATAAGACAATTTACTCCATATAATAGTTCGTGCTTTTGATGGAAAAAAAGAACCCGAGATAAGACAAGACATGGACCAATACAAGAGCTAGTTTTCAGTCTGATAACTCTTGAACAAGACACTTTACTAATCAATTTGACCCTTATGGCTAACTAAAGACCCAACACCGCCTTTCTCTTACTTAGATTGACCGATGGCACACTCTCTCATAGGCTCCATATCATAACTAATTTCAGGTGGTTCACTTTGCAAATTTACCCGTACAAGTTTGAAAAGAAACAATCCTTTCTAGGTCCCATCACTGATTTATATTAACTATTAAAGGCTGCATCGTCAAGATAGTAGTACACCCAAAAATGAACACAAAGTGGACATTTAATTTGTGCCAAACAGCTATACTGGACTCTTCTTTTGGAAAAGTGTACTTTCGCCTCAGAAATGAGTTTCCTTCTCTTTTCAAAACATATCAAGGAATACAATTTCTTTCACTGTATCTCAACAGCCTAATAATAAGATGATGATATCTGCGTTACAGGTTAATTTTCATGTTTAGCAGATTATGATACAAATATAGACTTTCTCTTTTACATTTACTTCTTATCATACTCTAAGAGCAGTCTTCAACAAATAGAAGGTAAAAGTGGATTCAAATACATCAACTGTGACAAACATATGTAACTATAAACATAACATTAGACTTTGACACATTTAATATGCTCACATAAAACATATTTTTAAGTATGTTTGAAAAGAAGATACCTCCTGGTCTAAATTGTATGAAGCCGAAATTCTCTATTCTTTTAGCAGTATCCTCGGAGAAAGCCTTCACCCAAAACGACAAGCTCTCCCTTGCCAACTGCAAGAAGTGAAAAAAATTCGGTACAACACCAAATAAGTAATCAAAGATGATAATGATCATTACTAATGCAAGGAACTTCAGGTTCAAATTATGATGCATATCCTATTACAGCAGTTCTGGGCAAAAAGGATAAAATTTTGCCGCACCCGCTATTACAACAATTCTAGGCTAAATGGTTACTAGTGTTAATGTCGAAGGTCCAGATTAAGCATAAAGTTAAGTATTGTGCAAGCAATCACCGCTGGCACCTCCTAATTTGAAATTGGTCAGTTTAAATTGAAAAGATAATTCCCAAAATGAGAGAATAAAATGTGGCAAAACATGGACCATTTCATATTTTAAAAGTTTAACTTTCAAGGTTGCAGCACTTAAACATGATTAATGATTATGGACCACCAATTCCCGCTAATATGTAAAACCCCACTACCCAAACGCACCGGCAATATTGAACTACTAACCACATGTGGATCATTATCCTATAACATTATAGAGATTTTAAGATGTCATATCAGGTGATGATTAAAGGGAGGAAAACGAAAACACAAGCTATATTAATAGTTTAGGGAAAACCACCTAAAAGTCCTTCCGAAAGAACTTCTCATTCTAGAATATCTATGAATAAATTTATCAATCCGTAAAGTCCAAAACTCATAAATCTTAAGAGCAAAAAGTCCAATTCTTCATTTTTGTTTGGACATCACTAAACGTTATAACACTAGGACAACCATTAGCTTAACCATTTTGTCAGAGAAGGCATCATTGTCTTTCTATCATTCTCCTTAACAGCACCCAATTTGTGAGATCTTATAACCTTTTTTTAGTTGAAATGTTAAGTAAACCTCGTAATTTCAGGTCAAGGAATCTATATATTTAACCACTGTGTGGAAGAAAATCATCCATTTCTTCATCAAATCTGGAAACAAATTCATAGAAGGATTCACAACTATTAGCACTGCCTCAATCTTCACCTGGTAGTTTGCCCAGATTTAACGGCCCATGACAATTAGATTCTTAAAAAACAATCATAATTAAAGGTTTGATGAATGAGTGAGCTCATGAATGTCTGCAATTCATATTGCAGGCCTCACACACAAATGAGTGACCATACTTTAAACGTTTAGATATGCTTCGTTCTTATGATCAAGTTATGCGACTTGAACAATACGATTTTCTTTTTCTAATTTTTGGTAGGCTCATAAGTTCAAGAATGGTGGTTGAACAAAAGAGGCATGATTTTGGTGAGGGCATGAAGAGGTGCAGCCATGGAGCTTCTCGCCAGTCGCCACAACTTAGGTAAAATTTGATGTTTTTTTTAACGACCAAATGAAGTATAGTTTGTAAAAACCTATATGGATTTGGCTTCGAAGAGGAAGTTTCTCTTTTTTTCATAAAACTACAAGAAAACTGCCGTAGTAGTATTCATAGATTTTGAATAATTGGATGGAACCTGCCAAACCTTCATTGATTGTGAACTAAGTATAGGGTAACGCATAAATGATTCTTAATCTTATATACGAGGAAAAATGAATAAATGTGTTTCTGCACAAATATATTCCCTATATATTTAAAATTGATTAAGGATATTTTATTCCAATCATGATAAGTTTTAAATGGCATTACCAGACCATCCAACTATAGGACCTTTTGGTATTAAAACTTGGGAAATCGGAAATTTTTAGATATATAAATTAATATTTGGACAATTTTGGAATCACAAGTTCTGCTGAGGGGCTATATTGGTATTTTGCCCAATAGTTGAGAGTGTTGGATGGAAAAAACAAATCTTGAGTTTCAGGTGCTCAATCCTATTAAAGTAGTAATTCCGGAAAGTCTATGACAATGCGCTTCCTATTCATGTTTTAGAACTTCTTGGGTTTGAGACATACATAGGACTAAAATTTCAAATTCCTAAATCTAAGTAATACTCCCGACTTGAAACATACCAGCCATGCTAGCCAGATGATAAAGAGGTCCAGTTATTCACAGGCATGATGCGACAAGCGGATCAGAGTTCATAGAATACAAACGGAAATACACTGAAAAACCAGATGTAACTTATGCATGGGCATCTACTAATGCTAACATGGCATACATCATCTACAGAGCTACTCTGTAGTCTGATCATAAATGTATTTTTACACTTCAGTCAGCAAGAACAAACCCATCTTTCAACAAAGGAGTGACTGGAATTATGAGTGAACTTGAGAAGTGTGTTGCTTAAATTGATTGTAGCATTACCTCATCAAGAGTCAATCCACCAACAGTAGATACACTCCCACAAAATGCAAGATCAACCACCTCTTTCCCCAATCCATATATTTCAAATATCTGTGCACCACAATAACTATATCCAAGTGCTTGTGAGACTTCATGGAGAAGAGAAGGAAAACTAAACACGATCAAGTAAATTAAAAAAAAAGCTGCGATCTAATTTGGAGACAAGCTCATACCTCGAAAGTAATGAGATCCCCATTTTGGATAAAATTTTCAGCAGACCAGATTTAACAGCCTGCAGATGAATGCAACAATTATTATCTTTTCACCATACTAGATGACATACACACATGAATTTTCAATTGCAGTAAAATATACCACAAGATCCATAGCAAGTCGAAAGCCGCAAATTACGAAAGCAGATTGGCACAACAATCAGCAGTATTGGGAGCCATAATAATACTTGGGCGATATATCTACTACAAAGCCTAACATCTTTTGAGTCGCCGAAAATGGCTTAATATTGTTGAGGATATCATTGATATCCACTGTAACAAGGACTCACGTAGAGTGTTGGGGTGCAGGTACGTGTCCAGAGGTCGGGTTCGCCAAAATTATGAATTTTAGGATCCGGGGAATCAGCTAAAAGCGTCCAAATAAGGAAAGTGTTGAATCCCTAATTTTGACTGCACGATTGTGCTACTTTTTTTTGCACACCACTCACTATATTTACATGTCCAAAGAAAATATGAAGCAATAAATCAACTGTCTATTAAATTTTGGGTAGATAAAGAAACAGGCAAGAGTATATTTGTAACATGCATTGGTTTCAACAAGTGAATACAAACCTTGGAGAAGTTCTTTTGGGCCTGTTCTATTGTAACGGTTGGCATCTTTCCATTACGCATCATGTTTACAGTTTTCTTGCTCAAGCGCCATTGTCGGCATGTCTCAAATGCCAAGTAAGGACATATTGCACTGCATAGTACTTTTTGTGATTAGATGGCTATATTAAAAGGTAACAGTTGATAACAAAAAGAAAGTAGGTGCAATTTTTTTTTCCCTGAAAAAGGAACAGTAAAATATTTTCAAGAACATTTGGTATTCAATCATAAATAAAAAACAGATGTAAATATTTCTTTCCCTTGCATATCATTCAATCCATCTTCTCAATAAAAAGAGTGCTTCGATAAATTGACCATCGAGGCATGAATCCAATTTATTTCTCGAAACCCTTGTCTCATGTCTTAGTTTATTCGATCAACACTCTCCCAAAACCTGACTGAATGATTTGTTAATCCTTGTCCTTTACGACTTGTAAGGGTTTACACTTCTCTCTTGTTTCATAGAGTGAAACTGAAATGCTCTTCATGCTCTCATTGCTCTTTTAACAAGATGATCTCATCAAATTATTTTACAAACAAGTCGATGCATACATCTCTTAGGCTCTTCTATGCCTCAATAGGAATTCCATCACTTAGGGATTCAACACTTTCCTCATTTGCTGATTTAGTCAAAGTGACCATCTTCATGTGAGATGGAGGAAGCACTGTTTAGAACTAAACTAACTTCAGACTTAAATATCCGTATGTACTTCCCTTTAACCAAAAGCACGTCCCGAGAACATAATAGAGTTAACTATACTTACATCTATATGTGTACATGTGAGAGGTACACACCTGCGCGCGCACACACACACACACAAATATACAAAATTGATAGTGTGTCCTTTAAATTGCTCCACTAATTTTCTCAAATACAATTTCTTGTTATGAGAAATCTCATGATGTGTGTGCATACACATACATCTATAACTGTGTGCATGTCTACCATGAACTGTGTGTATATCTACCATGAACCCTACCAAACTAAAGATATTGTTGCAAAGGTCACTCTAGTCTAATCGCTTATCTTGTCTCAGGGAGTTAATATGCAAGTGTTGGGCTTCGAACTTTAAACTTCAGGTATTAAATTGATAGTTGATGGATTTGTTTAATTACTTCTCTGTTCCAGGGTGTCAATACATGAGTCAGGTTTTGAAACTTTTAGCATTTAGGTATTGGAATGATAACTTTTGGAAGTTTTGGCAAATAGCTGTGTCCCGAATTTGTGTCTGTCTAAGATAAGCCTACTCTGATTCATGGGCTTTTCGTTCATTTGAAAATTCTGGGAAACTATGACAAAATGCCGATCAACCCACCTTTGTTTCCCAAACTGTTAGACATTTCAATATACATGCCTTCCATTTTGGTGGCCACTGACAAATTGCAAGTTTACACCAGTTGTGTATTGCTCAAATGTAAAACAAAACATGTTAGTGTATTCTTGTAAAAGACAAAGATATCATGTGAGGTTGGATAAATTGTATTTCCTTATAAAATAAGCTAGCACTTTCTTTAAAGATAGAGAAAGAAAGCACATTGCAACCATGCTTCAGAAGTTTATCTTGTTTGAATTTTTTGTGTCCAGTCTTTCAGCAGTCAGAATGTCAGTTGTATTGGTTGTGGCCTGAAGTTTATCAACATTTGGTGTTTTATGATGACATGTCATCACTTTGTAATTTGTATTTTTCACCAAACTTACTCGAACTGATCCTTGATCCTTGACAAATCACCAAGCTTATCACAACCTACACTGACAATTTAGCAAACTTGTCACATCTGACCCTTGAAAAATTTCCAAACTTGTTTGACAGATTGCCTACCTTGTCACAATATAAGCTTGATTAACTTTTCAAACTTTTCACGACATACTCCCGGCAACTCACCAAATTGTCATAACAGACCCCCAATGAATAAAAAACTGAGAGGTGGCAATGAGTTTCCCACACTAAGGCAATGCCAGGAAGCAAATCCAATGATCTAGATTAAAGTTTGATAAATGGCATCGCATCTGTGGCGACTTAATCCTATGGTTTATGCGAAGGAGAACACTAAGGGATTAGGAACTTGACGGTGATGGAGAAAGGAGGGGGAGTTTGGTTGTTCAATGAGTTTGGATGCCGGAGCTAGGAATCGTTTATGCGTGAAATATGCAATGAGTTTCGTTCTAGGTTCTCGGCAGATTAGGGGCAGAATGGTAAGTGGCTTACATGAGGTTTATTGAAGTATTGATGAATCATCAGTTTCATGATGATTGGACGACTGCTGTACATGTTTAAAATATTCAAGATATTCTTAATTCTCTAACCACCTGCACTATGCAATAATCTACTACATACAAGCGACTTTCACCACACTCTCGAACACTCCACTGCACTCTATGGCAAACAAGACTACCCAGGATGATTCCAAGTTCCAAACCATTCCTCATAAGCGTTCCACGCAAGCAAAACCACTTTGACCCAATCTAACAAGGCGTTGCTGGCACCATAGTAAACCATCCCATCAAAGTGTGGGACGTGACATCAGGTGACATGTCAAGGTAATTAACGTAAATTGACCATGAAACATCATAATGTGTTAACTTTTGTTAATAGGTGCATCCTTTAATGCTACTACTTTTCATACCCCAACAGAAACCTTGCCCCAAATGCATAGTAAAACAACCTCATAATCCAAGTCTCCGTCACCACAATTCCATCTTTGTCCTCCTCCATTTCCATTTATGCCTCCTAATAGAAGGACCACCACCACCTCCATCTGTTCTCGTATGCAAACTAAATCCCTAACGTTAGTTCCCCTCCCCCACCCACCCATCCACAATTTGAAACCAAAAGCAAACCCCAAATGAACCAACTTCAAGCGAGCAAGTTGCAGGTTTTTCGGAGAATGATGATGAGTTGATGTTTAGGTGTTATAGCAGCTTGAGAGTAAAAGATAATCAAATGACTTCAGCTAAAGTTATAACCACCCTATACCCATTCGATGGTCGTGGAAAGATTGAAGCATTGTAAGTCACACATATGCACCAACAAATACTGACTTTTGAGTGGGTGTGTGGTAGGCCTAGTGACCTAAGCGACGTGTGGGCGAGCATGCCTCACCGACTAGCCATAAGGCTCATAACAATTTGACATAATCAGAGCATTCCCCCCACCCCCCCCCCCCTAGATGTGGGAACAAAGAGTTATACTGGACAAACTAATCCTCATATGAGGATTGTAAGGTTCAATATCAGAAAAAGATATGGTTTAGCATCCAATGCTCAGGACAATGAGAATATCAATGTTAAATGTTCACTTGACCTTAAGGATCGAGAAACCCATATATTAGTGATAATGTAAGTACATACGAGATTAGTCAATACATATGCACAAGATCAACAGACCATTGCAGCAACAGCAACTTTTTAAAGGTACCAATGCAGCTGAGACCAAGAAGAAAGAAAACAAAATAGCCTTAAAGAAGGAAGGTACCTTGCACCATATCCGATCAAACAAGCAAAATGATGAGTACTGAAACATTGAGCAGTGTCGGCAACAATGGAAGCTGACATTCTCAGGCCATTCTGAATCAGATGCTGGTGAACAGCACCTACAGCAAGAAGTATGGGAATAGCAGGCCGAGTGGGTTCCTGACAAAGAACAAAGTGAAGATCAGGCTTTGAAGAGAGTTTCAAGAGATAAAACATAAATGAGATAATAACAATCAAGCCAATAGTGATGACCGGGTAAAGAATGGCTTAGGAAACTCGGTGGATACTTCACCAAAGAAACAGTACAGAGTGATAGAAGAAATAATTACAAAAACGCAGAACAAAGAGTAAGACACTTAAATAGGGAGCGCAAGCATGCTACCTGAGAGAGAGAGAGAGAGAGAGAGAGAGAGAGAGAGAGAGAGGGATGGAGAGAGAAGAGGGAGGGAGAGAAAGAGAGAGAGAGAGAGAGAGAGAGAGAGAGAGAGAGGAGGGAGGGAGGGAGAGACCTCAAAAGAATTATGGAATAGAGATTGCGCTTACCAGTTCATCAGACCTATCAGAGAGTACAAGCAACTGACAACCATTTCTAACGGCTTCATCAGCTGCTTCACAGAGATTATACAGCGACTTTTCCAATGAACCATCTAGCCCCTTTCTTATATCAAAATATATTGGTAGAACCTGCGCTTTTAAGTATGGATCTTTGGACAGTGATTCAAGCTCCTTTTCATTGAGTACAGGGCTGGATAACACCACCTGGTCAAAATATGTACTAGTTAACTTTGAAACAAAGGCATAATGAAGAAAAACGATACAACAAATACTGCTCAAGGCAGTAAAGGTGTATAGAGCATTTATTGGATGATAAACACCCTTCAAAGTTATAGTAAGATCTTTATGTCCTTAATAAATCGTCCCCATTTCAGCAGACCACGTGGAGTTAAGAGCATCAACTAAGAGCGAAAGAGAGAGGCGTTCAAGGCTCTTCTCCTATCATCATACTCAGTAATAGTACATACGCTCAACTTTCAACTTTGAATTTATAGCCTAACTCACTATTCACACTTTCTTAGAGCTATAATAATATATTAAAGAGTGCTAATGGAATGGAAACATGCAAATAGGATTTATACAATGAAAAGAGAAAAACCATTGTCCCTGTACACAGAGAACTACCTAAACAAAAAATTACATCTAACTCCTCTAACCAGTTACTACCCAAACAAGTCATCAGACTATCGACATAGTAAAGATTTTTCAGCCTAAAGTAAATCTGGCCAGTAGAGAACAATTCAAGCGCAGCAGCAAGCTCCACCCTTTCAAAAAGGTTCCAGTCTGGAACCCTTTGAATAATGTTCGTATGTACTAATGAAAATAGTTCAAGGCTTAACTTTCTGTTCTGATGTTCGCCTCCAAAGGGTTGCTATATAAACATTTGCAACTTGCAACTCAGATAATTCGATCTCTAACCAAACATAGGCATGAAAATGAAAGATCGCTTCTGTTAATTCATAAGATCCAAAATTTTGTTTTGGCCATTAGTTTGCATATGAGTTTCTTCATACTTCCTCAGACTTCAAGGTGTAATTAGACTCATATCTCTACTGTAGTTGCTGTTCCAATTGGTAAATTGATGTTCATCTTAAAGGTTGTTATAGTTTTTGTGTTGCAGAATAACTTAATGCCAGTGTTGAGGTATGGTTCGTTTTTTGCCTTCTTGATTAACTCTAACTGTGCCACTTTCAGCCTGTTAATTTGGAGAATTCCGTCGAGAGAAACAAGAAAAGAATTTCACTGGTCATGCATCGAGAAGTCATATAAAACAATACTCCACACATTTCTAAGATGGCTATTAACTGTTAATAATGCATTACTATTCATCTATGTAGAAAATTAATCAAATGTCACAATTATCTCGTCTGATTGAATTAAGTAAAATAGAAATGTTAAAATTTAATTTGGAAGTGTTAAATATTGAGATATCAGAGTTTCCTACATAACACTGTTGTTTTAGGCAAGTGAAGGAGAAAGTCAACTCAAATCACCCTTAGTCTCAATCATTTGGCACTTGCTACACGAATCCTTTTCTTCTATTAAATACGGTTCAAGGCTAGGTCATAACATATAATACCAACCTACTTTTTCCGTATATAATTCTCCTCTTAGAATTGATGATGGACTGCACAATTTCTTCTTTCAAAAGGTCGTACTGGACCAAGTTAGGTAACCCTCAATGTCTAGAAAAATACGGAGAGTGAATATACTCCAACAGTCCCACTGTCCGGTTCCAGATTCCATTTCCATTTTTAAAAGTCAACATGGGGTTTGATCAAAAATAAATTCAACATTCTTTTGCTCCATTTTAGGTATGAAAATTCCAACCACTGAAAGCTAGACTAAAAAAAGTAAGAATTGCAACTCTTTTGATTTTGTAAAATCGAGTACGCTTATATAAATCTTCGGTCAAAGTTTAATCAAGTTGGCCAAAAAAAAGAGGTCCCCAACTCTGTACATGGAACAGAGAGTATTATCCTTGGTTTCCTTTTATCCAACTTAATCTTGTCATTTTATCTTGATAATAAGTTGCATATCATTAATCTTTGTTAATTCGTTGTCATCACAGAGCAGCTTTTCATTAGTTTTCAGGGGCACCAATAAATTGATAAGAAAGTCAAGAACGAGTCATTGCAACAGTTAATGGCAGTTTCCGCATCATTGGAACCCTTTTATGTTTAGATAAAACCACATTGAACTGTTAAAGTTAACAGTCAACTACATGGAAACCATTACACAGGTACGCATTTCTTTTGCTTCAATAAAAAATGTTCTAATCCTGTTATTTACTCAGAAATTGATTTATTATGTCAAAATTGCATGTCATTCCCATGTGTGCTGACATACCTTTTACTGGTATCAATAAATCAAAATGAGTGCAGAATAAACCACCAAGGAAAAAAAAAACAAAAAAACCTTGAACAATGTCTTGCAATGGGTGACATACCTGAGAGGCATTCTCTGGTCCAACCTCTAGTAAGTTTCCACGCTTCCCAAGATTAATTTCAAGAGACATCACCAATCCTTCTCTAAGAGGATCAATAGCAGGATTTGTAACCTATAGTTGAGGTAGAGTTTCAAAGTCATGATAAAGTTACAAAAAGTAAATCCATAAATGAAACCAAATATTATAGCCGATACAAGGGCACCAGGGTGCTGAAGCATATGTAGATTAGACATCCTAGATCTAAATTGCTATAGCATTTTTGCCGCACACCAAAAACCTAAAAGTTTAAATGTGGTGAGCAAGAACTATCGCTTGGGCCTCATTCACTTTATGTATGGTTACCTAAACTTATTAACTTATGATGTTAGAAACTATGACCTTGCATTCCACATAAAAGGCAAGGCAAGCCAAAAATTGCAATTTCTCAACTGAAAGGGGGATGGATTCTCCAATAACATATAAACATATGCCCATCTAGCCAGCCCAAGAAAGACAAGAGTGAAAACTAAGTACAGACAAGATAACTGCATTAAACAATGTGACACTTCTACTTCAATGCACCCTTCCACATCAGCCGGACTTAAAGCTTACAAGTGATTTTTTTTTTAAACAAGAAAGAAGATTTCCTTAGAAGGTAGTAAAAACAGAGATGGACAAGACATCCACCTCCACAGACCAGAAAAACACATACATACATACACACACACAAAAGCACAAACAAAACAAATAGACAAAACAAAAACATGGAATATCAAACCAAGCAAACAAAACTAAGAAAGCATCCTGCCAATTTCTTGTCAGGTCTGTGACCAGTAAACCATAAACATCCCAATGCCTTAGCCCATACGAAGATCAGAAAATAACACGGTCCCATAGTAAATTAGAAGATAACTTCTTCCTTTGAAGATTGTTGCGTTCATTTCACTATACAGAAGCACCAGAGGATGGTAATATAGATCAGCCCCAGTATGTTTCCCTTTTCCTTCAGAAAACTCCAGTTCTGAATAGTGAGTCCTCCACTGTACAGGGATGGACCCAGTAGTCACCATAAAAACCAAACCATTTTAGATTGGAGAGAAGAGATGCAAATGCATCTCATTCATCCGGACTCAACGTCATTAAAGGAAGTCCCTTTCTCTAACTTTGAAACGGGCCTTGTATTTCCAATGAAGTCTCAGACAGGAAAATGCGGCAAAACATAAGAAAGATACAAATATCAATGGTCGGATATCCAGTAAAGCAAACTAATTGCCAATAGAAGAATAACGAGTTGCAGTTCATCGACTTCTCCGGACAGATTTCTGAGAAATGTAGGTCCCAAGCCATAGGTTCCCCATGAAGTAAGGCCACTGGAAAAAGATGGTGGGACATATCAACAAGAGGATTACCATCGATCACAAGTCTCATGCCAAAAACGACAGCAAGAACCAGAAAGATGGGAAAAAAACTTGCAAGGTTTCACATGGCCGACACACACTGATAAATTGTAATCATTTAATATTATAGCAATTCAAACATGGCCGACACACACTGATAAATTCTAAATCATTAAAATAAAAATCCAATGATAAGGGAAAAAGAAGTGGCAAATAAGAAAGATAACTATTAAAAACCTGGGCAAACCGTTGCTTGAAATAATCATAAAGCATATGTGACTTTTGAGACAATATGGCCAATGGAATATCGTCGCCCATGCAAAATGTAGGCTCTTTCCCTTGTGAAGCCATCGATTCGATAATCATCTGAACATCCTCACTGGAGTAACCATATGCCCTATTATCATCATGAAGAGGAATCAGGATACATGACTATAACACATGTCCAATACTATATATTTTTGCTGATAAGATTGAAACATAGGCATATACCTGTTAGGTTCCTAGACAAGTTTAAGAGGGTTGTTATTAGACCCAAGTGGTTAAGAAAACAAATGGTACAGAGATGAAACATGTTAAGAGATATATATATATATATATATATATATATATATAGGAAGCTATTCAATTGAGAACCCAATTATCTTAGGAATTTTAGGAACCATTTTCTACCATTAGATCTAATTAATTGAATGACTTAGATTGAATTAAGAAAATAAATTATTGGTGGCAATTCTGTAATAAATGATAAGTACATGAATACTTATATAACTACCTTATTTTCTCTCTCCTAAAAAAACAAAAA